>JAOUQZ010000028.1:13579922-13595414 GCA_028564935.1 Neosilurus hyrtlii | reverse complement strand
AGCTGCATAGCCGTCAGCGTGTTTCTGCCCTGTGATGGCCTGGCGAGCTGTCCAGGGTGTACTCTGCCCTCGCCCGGGGTCGGCTGAGATGGGCGCCAGCCTCCCCGCCACCCTAATTAGGATTAAGCAGTTCATAAAATGAATGAATAAGTATCATTTCAGCTGGGGATATTTCATTAATATAAATGTGTCTAGGAAGAATGTTTTACATGAGTACAGCTATTTGGTTTGACACAATGATCGTGTACGTGCACAGCAGTTCAGCAGTGCAGACTAAGTTTAAAACTTGTTATCTGAGACATTATGTATAAAATCCACCTTAATGTTATTGGCCATGTGTGTTCAGTGACGATCAGATAGCTTTAATAAGTGTAAAGAACAGACCGAGCGAGCTGCTCCAGCTGAAGCAAGTCTCATCCAGTGTTTATGTGTCAGTGAAAAGTAGCCACGCCTCCAAACTTTATTTGAAAATAATGTTTTAAAAACCTTCTCTGCTGGAAAATAGAAATTGTGCAAATATCAGCACAACACAAAAACTAACTGTTTAAAGACATGGTAGATGGAATGATAGTTTGTACAAAAAATACACATGGAAAGCTAGAAATGCACTAGAAGTGCAGACCTCCACCAAGGTAGCGCAGTCTCATTTTTACATCGGTAGTAGTGACATATGATGTACAATTATGGTTCCCCTTTTGGCCTGTTTCTCAATTATTTTTTTACTTCTGTACCCTTCTGTACTTCTTGGTTCATTTTGGGTGGTTTCCAACTACTTGCTCTATCGTGCAATGTGTAAAAAAATTTCTTCAAACAATTCCTGGATCCGGATCAAGGATTGGCCCAAGACCCACATTTGGTTAAATCCATCCATTAGTTATCGAGTTCTCATGGTCACAGCCACACATAACTATTCTCATACCCCCTTGCCCCTCCACCCCCTTGGAGGAGTTAAAAATAAAAATACGCTGTATTTCCTTTAAATATGTGGAGATGGCCAGAGCTAAACATTGTACTACCATCAGCCAGCAGAATCACTAGACTTCCTCTGGCTTCTCTTTTGAGACCAGAAGACTATGTATTCTATAGTCATTATAGTAAAAGTATGAACTTTGGTGCATGAGAGGGTAACTCGAGCATCATCCAAATGTCTTAATAGCATTCCAGGGTGTTTCCATTTGGTATAGGCACATAAATGTGCTTCAAGCATGTGGCTAGAGGGCACCTCTGGCATGGTGATTTTACATGGAGACTAAGATGAATAATCTCTGCCATTAGGCTCATTTGTAATCAGTTAACAGCTGATCAATGATTTTGTGCTCTGAATTTTTAAACAGCTATATTCCCAGACACACCCATCTTTGACTTCACAATGATGAATAGATTTCCTGTTTCACTCTTTTCTTATTGCAGGGCCTGATTTAGCTAGAGGATATGTACTTGGAATAGATTTGCTGCACATTGCTCCTTTGCAAGGCGTCCACTTCCTGTCCAGCCGGGATATCACCAGTCCTGTTACTCACGCCGAGCTGCAGGATCTCCTTCCTCAAGCTTACGCTGATGTCATCCTCAGTGACATGGCACCCAATGCCACTGGACATAGAGAACTGGACCAGGAGAGACTTGTGTACATGTGTCTCTCACTGCTAGAGCTGGCCGAGAAGCTGCTTCGTCCTGGAGGCTCGTTGCTGTGTAAGTACTGGGATGGAGCACTTGCATACAAGCTCCGGGAAGGTCTTACACGCACTTTTCAAGATGTGAAAACCCTGAAGCCAAAAGCAAGTAGGAAAGAGTCGGCTGAGTTGTATTTCCTCGCCAGGAAATTCAGGAAAATGTAGTATCACTCTTTTATGGACTTAGATTGCTGACAGAATTTTTGAAACATTGTGTTTGTGTAGTTTTGTTTTTTTATTATTATTTTTTTTTTCAGTCAGTTTCTACATATGAAAGTTATTGCCTAACCACAGAAGCCTTCATTACTTTGTTCTGAATATACAGCATGTGTGCAAATCTGTTTATGGTTGTTAATATAAAATAATATAGTCATTATAAACTCAGAATAAAATGTAGGTTGGTTGGTTAATATGATGCATGTCTGTCACTTTTGGTGCAAAATGGACTTAATCTGCAAACTCAAAGCATCTGACTGGCATCCCTTTTCATTTAAGACGTTAAACGAATTACTAAAGGCTATTGGAAATGTATTATTGTCTTACGGCCCCCAAGATTAATATCTGGCCTCCTGGTCCCACCTGCATCAGAGTTAAAACAATACAATACAGCAGCGAAGGTTCTATTTTTTTATCAGCCAACCTGCTGGTTGTTGATTTTGAGAACCATTTTCTCCCCTGTGTTGTATACCCAGAATTTCAATTGACCTCATTCTGTTTTGAGGCCAGGTTAGACTTCTGCGAGCATCCACAAAAGCTATCCAGTTAGATTCCTTTGCAGATTCATTTCACAAAATCTGAGGTTTATGCCTTGAGCCATAGGTCTTTGGAAGCACTGAGCAAAGCAACATTCCAGTAAATCTTAATTTTACTACACTTAGCTGATGTAGCAGTTTGATTCAGACCGTTACCGTCAGACACTGAAGGCTGACAGAGATTCAGTAACTAATCTCTCGGGCTCACTGTGACGCACTGAACCTTAAACAATCATGCTCTCTGAGCATTTTTGAATGCGCAGTGACTTCATGAATTATTCCACCTTATATGATTCTTATAGATGAATGTAAAGTTTTGCTCCAGTCCTTTCATTTTCTTTTCCTTTTTTTTAAAATAGAAGTATACTAGATGAATGTGAATTTAGCACAAATCAAAGATATGAACTGAGCCTGATTCAAAGCTATAATAAATGTTTGCAACTGTGATGTAATGCAGCTTGTGTGAAGACATGGGAATAAAGGAATGAAAATTGGGGCTCTATTCAGTATTTTTCACAGAATAAAGATCAGCCAGTTAGGTAAAATAAAAGGGAAAAAAGTTGAAATCGTTCGACCAAACTTCTGCAAAAGCAACACAGTGTTAATAAACCAGCTTCTGCTATCATGCTTGTACAGATTCATCCTGCCAGTGGATGGAGCTCTTGAGTTGTCAGTGTACATAACACGCCTATGTTCTGAATGTACATCGTGATGAACTACACAACGAAACACATCAATTTAACACAGTATACACATTCTTTTTAAATACATGCTAGCAGTTTATGAACAATGCACTAGTTCATCATGTAAAATTCACATTTGTTGGACAGTAAATTACAGCTTTGTCATGGTGTGCTTTGCCACCAGGCTTTATCATGCCACTTATAAAGAAAGGGGGTAAAAAGCCTGGAATGCAATTCACTCAGTGTATGAAAGGAAAACTCCCACTTTAATGTATTCCGTGATCCTTCAAGTATCATGATAAACAAGGTAGAACACCATTGGCGTGCTGTAGCCTGGCATGACTTCAAGGAAAACTGCTCCACTGTGTCCTGATTAGACATAGGAGATTGGAGACAACATTGGATGATTACACAAATCTGGCTCCAGTCTATAACCATTACCTCCAGATAGTGCCTGCGGGATGTGTCGAATCACAAAACCACGATATGACATGGTTTTCTTCTTTAAAAAGCTCAGGCAAGTAATGAACACTATTTCAGATTCAGAACCCCTTTTGGGTATTTCCTAGAAAGTTCTTTTTTTCCCATGAGTGAATATGAGAATTGTAACTACATGATTAAAATGCTTAGTCACAACAGCTAACCATGCTAGATTTGATATTCAGTCGATACTCGGTTAGCGTCTACATAATAGGTACGCTAAATTGTTTACAGGTTGGAGGGAATAATCTGTTTTGTCAGTCATGCAATCATTCTCTCATTATGATCTTATGAGCAGGAAAAGTGGTTGGATAAGTGGGCTGTAGACAGCACGACTAATGAGAATGCTTTGTCCTAAAACAGCATTTTTTAAAACAAAAGGACACTACGTCTGCTTCAGCCCAAGTTAAGTTTTAGGTGTATGCTTTATTGGTCTAACTGATGAGAAACTGAAACTCCAGGTAGACCCAGTACTAAGATATTAAGATAGATTAAGGTAGATTTAATGTGTTGATACAGTAGTTATTTTACTCAGTTAGAGCTTCCCTCTGGACATTAGCATACGCTTAAGAAATAACATGCAAGTTTTAATATCAAGCGGGATTTAAATTAATTAGAAGGCAAAATTGCTTGGAGTCACACACAGATGGAGTCTTAAGCAAGAGGAATCAAATGTTCCAATATGCAACCTAGATGCATTCCTGAAACTAACCAGAGGTTTGTAGACAACTGACCATAACACTCCTACAATATAATTATGTTTGGTGAACATCTCATTCAAGATTTCTTCTTCCTTTGCTGTTATAATAATTTCCACTCTTCTGGGAAGGCTTTCCAGTAGATTTGGGGGTGTGGCTGAGGGAATTTGTGTTCACTGAGCAACAAAAGTGTTGCTAAGATCAAGAGCTGATGGTGGGCGAGTGAAGTAATTGTATTGCTGTGTCAGTAGCGGCTCAGTGGTTAAATCTCTGGGTTACTGACTTGATAGTTGGGGGGTTTGCATCCAAGCTTCCACTGTTGGGTCCATAAGGAAGGTGAATATACTAGAGTTGTGATAAAAAAGCAACTGACACAAATGGCATTTCAATGAATAAATCAATGTTTGAAGTTTCTGCGAATGTTGCAAAGCAAGGCGCTGACGCGGAGTAGTCTCAAACTGTTCTTAAACAGTCCGCACATGTCACAAAATTTGTCATTTTGCTTGCAAATTATTCATTTTTTGTGTCGAATTTGGAGACTTCAATGCAGAAAGTATGAGACTTGCTGGCAACTGCTATATTTCATGTATTTTGTCATAATTTGTAGTTTATTTGCATTTTGTTCGCGCTAATAATGCGAGAGTAAAAGGCGAATAGTTTGAGAACAAAAAGCAAGCAAAAACGACTGATTTACAACAGGAGACTCACTTTTTTTTGACAAACATCAGCAAAACCAATCGCCAACTAATCCCAAATTACTTGCAAATCAGTCGCAAATTATTGCCTGAATTTCACCCAATATATGTATTTAAGCTGCAAAATTTCACTTGCATGTGGAGTTGCAAAACATCTTGACGCAAATTTCAAAAAATTATTTTGCATCAGTTGCTTTTCTATCGCACCTCTGGTGTGATCACCCCCTAACTCTCAACTGTTTAGATGTATGAATAGACACACTTGAACACAGAAATATGTGAGTACAAAAGATATGTCACTCTGGATAAGGGTGTCTGCCAAATGACATAAATGTATTTGTAATGCTATAGTGCACAAAGTCATTTTCCCCCAAACTCTGGTTCTGGTGGACCCCCTGCCATACACGTTTTAGTGTTTTCCCTGCTCTATCTCATCCTCTTCAAGGCATAAAGAGTTCTTAATTACCTAATTAGTTTAATTGCCTGTGTTGAGAACAAGAAAAACATTAAAATATGCAAGACAGGTTTTTTTTTTTCCTGGAACATGCTTGGGAACTTCAGTTTTATATAACTATGAGGTTTCAACATTGCGGCAACAGTTTGTAGAAGAACATACAGTTATGGGTGTAACGGTCAGCTGTCCACTTAGGTGGGGTAATATTGTGTATATAATATTAGGATTCCATCAGCCTATTATAATAGAATTGTTTTCAGTCAGTAGTAAAATCTATTTCTAATTCATTAGCACTGCTTATTAATTATAAAAATAAACATATGTTGTACAGTGAATAACATGGAATTAATCACATTCATATTTGGTGAAACCTCCTTGAGGATCTTCATGTAGCCATTGCTCCACTGTAGGTAATGTCTGATGTAATTATCATGTTAGAAGATCAATCTATGACCAAGGCTTTAGGCTAACATATGCTGGTACTTAGTGGAATTCATGATGCCATCAATCATTATAAGAGCCCCATAACAGCCCCAAAGTATCAGTGATCTGCCATGTTGTTCAGTTGATATCTGGTTCACCAAACATGTCGATAGTGTGCATGGCCAACAGACTATTTCCCTTCCAGTCTTGGATACTCGGAGTCCAGTACAGTCAGATGCTTTCTCTGCTCCAGCATGCATACTATTCGATATGAGATTCAATATGATAATTGAAAAGGGAGAGAAATCTGTGCTGCGCTTTAACCTTCCAACATCCCTGCTGTATAAAAACCAAGTATATTCATAAGCTGATTTAATTCATGCACCATGGAATGAAGCTCTCATTGATCCAGCACCAATTCATAAAGGCAGACAGAGATTCTAGTTAAGCATGAATATTGTCGTGTTGTAATATTAACAGATTTGGGACTGTGCAGACTAAAAGCTGCCCCACTAACGGAAGAATTTGTGAGTATTCATTTAAAACAAGAACAGCAGAAAATGTATGTACACTTGAATGTTTGCATGAGGTAAAGCACATGCCCTGTTGGGGCCATTTTAAAAAGAATTGCATGATATCAGTCTATTCTTATTTTTCTCTTTTTAATCAAGTTCATAGGATGTAGGTTGGTCTGTCTAGTGATCTTATTCATGTATAAATTTTTCTGTCTGGCTTCATTAAAAACAGACCAAAAGATATGTCCTAAGAGAAATATTTGGGGAAGATCCAGGACTGAGCTTTGCCTTTTTTCACAATTGATGGCAAAGTGCCTGAGAGCTGTACCACATTAGACTGAGCATACAGTAAAATAATCACTTAAATTATATATGCTGTATGTACTGCATGCTGTGATTCAAAACTAGATATAACAGCAGGATATATTCATACATATGGTATGAATGGCATGAAAGTTCTGCCTCAATTACAGTACAGTACAGTACAGATTAATTTTGTTGTGGGGTTTTTTTTTTTCAACCACAATTTGATTTGATACTAACCAGTTGTCACATCTGTACTGCCTCCACCGAGCCTCCAACTGAATTTCACACACCTGGCTCACCTATTCTCATTTAAGTATCTGTTTTATTATACTCGAGGTTTCCATCCTTGTTCTGTCTTTTAGTTCACTATTTAGGCCAATCAGAAAAGCACGTCCACCTTACAGTAAGGGCATTCCTGTGTGGAGTTTGCATATTCTCTCCATGCTTGCATGAGTTTCCTCCAGGTACTCCAGTTTCCTTACCCAGCACAAAGACATACACAATAAACTACTTGACTGCTCCAAATTGCGCTCACATGTGTGTGTGAATGGTTGTGTGTTGGTCCTTTGATGGTCTGGCAACCTATTCAGGGTGTACTCCACCGTCGCCTAGGGTCAGCTAAGATTAGGCTCCAGCCTACCTGTGACCCTCGTAGGATTAAGCAGTCCGATAATAAATGAATGAATGAATGAATGAATGAAATGCAGATCTGGAGATCCCTGTCTGTCCAAGCTGTTCCTTTTCTGTTTGTTCTCTCGTACTGAGGCTCGTCACAACCATGCCAGACTCACGCAGCTGGTCTGGAGCTTCTGGGCTAAATCAGCTTCCATATTCTTGTTGGCTCCACAGACATTATTTGCAAGCTTTCCTGTCATTGTGTATTTTACATGGTTTTGCTTGTTTAATGCAAGCCTGAGCAGACCTTTGTGTGTCTTTTATTTTTGTTATTCCCCATCTTTTGTTTTTTTCTGTTTATTAATCAAATCTATTATCCTTGACTCCTACATCAGTGTTGTCTTCTAGGCCTGATACAACAACACAAATAGCTTAAAGTAATTATTACTGAGTTTTCTTTTAAGGAGCCAACAATAACAGCATCGCCAGTGGTTTGAAAAAAAAAATAGATTAATAAGTAAAGGCTGGCCCTGATGTTTTTCTAGCATAGGCTGTACATTTCTGCTCATGTTAAGTGATAACACAAGTGCTTTTTGCTTACCCTGCATATTACTCATAAGGGACATTTACAATTACAGCATTTGGCAGACGCTCTTATCCAGAGCGACTAACAATAATTAATTTTTATACAACTGAGCGTCAAGGGTCTTGCTCAAGGGCCCAACAGTGCTGATAGTGGTGATAGAACCACTGACCTTCGGCTCAGTACCCATTGCCTTAACCACTAAGCCACCACTGCCACACACTAAGCCACCACTGCCAAATGTTGAAGACATAGACATCATGAAGACATAGAAGGAGCACAGATACGAAACATCAGATTTATATCCATATTTCTATGAGGGAGTTCTTCAGTGTGTGGCCAATAGTTCTGTGCCTGTGATGAGACCTTGTGCTATAAAGCTCAAAGAAAATGGTTTCATAATAGTAACACAGAGCAGCTTTTTTTAGCCCTCGCATTCATTATTATAACCAGCTGTCATGACAATATGAGGATTATAAATAATAACGCACACTAATTACCAGTATAATAGGAAGACCTTCATCATTCATGCAATTATCCAGTCAGCCAATCATGTTGCAGAAGCATGAAGCAGGGAACCATGCAACCCAAATAGCTGAAGTTTGGATATAGACCAGGTGAAGTGCTCACTATATTCTCAGATTCTTGTTTCTAGATGATAGGAGTGGAACATGACACCGGCTCCTTCAGTTGTAGCCTCAAGGTTTGATGTGTTGCACATTATCAAATCCATTTCTGCTCACCGTGGGTTAAAAGAGTTGTTATTATCTCCACCAAGGACATTAAGTTTGTGTGATTGTTAGAAGGATTATGCAAAATATATGTGCAGGTATTCATGAAATTTCTACCAGAGATGGGGCTTTGGAAAAATAGGAATTTTGAAGATGATTTGGATCGAATTCTGGGTCCTGATTTTAAAGGACTATTTTAAGCAATGTTGTATTGCATGAGGCCTAGCAGAGGGTGCTATGAACTTTGTGTTTCTTTTTTCAGCTTGGTGAAGGTTTGCACTCTTGTTTTATTTATGCTATCCTTCCTCGAGACCAGTTTGGCGGATCTCCTCTCACTCATACACTTATTTGAAGATACCACTTAATCCTACTTGAGTCGTGGGGAGGCTGTACCTATCTCAGCTGACATTGGGCAAAAGGTGGGTACAACCATTCACACTCACATTCACACTTGGGGGCAATTTGGAAGAGCCAATTAGCCGACTGTGCATGTTTTTGGACTGTGGGAGGAAACCAGAGTACCCAGAGGAAACCAACGCATGCATGGACAGAAGATGCAAACTCCACACAGAAATGCCCTAGCCCACATTGTGTTAACCACTACGCTACCTTGTTGCTGGCCATTCTCCTCTGCCCTCTCTTATTAATAAGGGGTTTCTGCTGATCACTGATGTTTTCCTGTACAATTATGTGTAGAGCTGTTCTAGAGCTCATTGTATTTAAAAAACCCTTCGAGATCAACAGTTTATAAAATAAACAAACCAGCCATCTGGCGCCAACAACCCTACCATGGTCATACTCATTAAGATCTTATTTTGCTCCATTATAATGTCTGGTGTAAACTCAAACTCAGCTGATATGCATCTACATAAAGCAATACACTTTGCCTCATGATTGGCTGATTGGATAATTGATTGATCAGGGGGTAACAAGGTCTTCTTATTAAAGGAGCTAGTCATGTCATGTCATTTTCTGAAGCGCTTAATCCTAATTAGGGTCGCGGGGAGGCTGGTGCCCATCTCAGCCGACTTTGGGCGAGGGCAGATCACACCTCGGACAGCTCGCCAGGCTATCGCAGTAAAGGAGCTAGTGAGTGTGTTAAATTCATTCCTTCATGCATTCATTTATTACAGTTTTATCAATACCATTGAGGGTTACGAGCCAATCGGAGATGGCACTGGGCAAGAGGCGGGGTACACCATGGACAGTTTTTCAATGTATATTAGGCTAATTATTGAACTAATTTAAAGTGTTTGGAATGCGGGATGAAACCAGAGTACCTGGAGGAAACCTACACAAGCATGGGGAGAACCTGCAAACCCCACACAGAAAAGCCTGAGCTACAACCCAGAACCTGCTTGCTGTGAGGTGACTGTGCTAACCACTGTGCCACTGTGCTTATATTTTATTATGGCGTGATATATCTTTAGGGTTGTATCAGGCTGTCAGCCATCCTGGAATTTTGTTTGTTTGTTTGTTTGTTTGTTAAATAAATATCTATCTGAACAATATTGCAGAGTCATGCAGCTGTTAGCAACACTGAATTAATTTGACTTAAAATGTCATGACTATTATTTCTTTATTCAGTTTTTTCTTTCTTCCTTTTTTTTTAATAATTGAGGTTACTGACTTTAAAGCTTTTTTTCTTGCACCGTGTGATCTGCTGCATTATAACACTGTGTGTGTGAACAAAAGTGTTCAGTGTTCTAATTTTACTCAATCAGCTACTGAGATTAAGGCTTAATACACTTTACATGAATAAATGCCCTTCAATTACTCTAGTCCTAATATCCTTGTTGAGAAGTTGATTAGAAGCTTAAATGGAACTTTTTGATGTGTGATTATCACTTGAAACAAAAAAAGTAAAACCAAATTATTCCAGGGTTTGTATGCCTTTTAGTTTGTAACATGTCATACAGAGAGCATTTAAACTTGAAATGAAATGTGCTTATGCAGCATCCGTTGGGTTCTTTGTCACTGTAAGGATGTGATAACAGTGTTCGTTCTCTGTAACCCTCTCTCAACATCAAAGTTTAAATTTAAGTGTCAACTGGCTCTCTTTTTTGGGACTGATAACCCATAAAAAACTCTTGATTTAAAGGTTCACATTGGTCATACTGCTTTTCTCTTTGATGTTAAGATCACACTGAATATTTCATTTTTGATAGCATTAAATATGAATACAGTCCGCTTTCAGATTCAATTCAGCAACTCTGTCATTTTGGGTTCAAGTTAGTACACTATATTCTGGCCAAAGGTTTGTTGACACCTGACCATCACATTCATATGTGCTTGTTAAACATCCCGTTTCAGATGAAGTCTTCCTTTGGTGTTATAATAAGCTCTATTCTTCTGGGAAGGCCTCCTGCAAAATATTGGAGCATGGTTGACGGGATTTGTGTTCATTTAGCTACATGAACGTAAGTGAGATCAGGTACAAAGTCACGTTCATTCATTCATTTTCTGAACTGTTTAATCCTAATTAGGGTCGCAGGGAGGCTGGTGCCCATCTCAGCCAACTCTGGGCGAAGGCAGGGTACACCCCGGACAGCTCGCCAGGCCATCGCAGGGCCGTTCACCAAAGTTGAGTTCATCCAAAAGGTGTTCAATGGGGTTGAGGTCAGAGTACTGTGTAGGAAACTTGAGTTCTTCCACTTCAGTCTTGGCATCCTGTGTGTTCATGGAGCTTGCTTTATGCACAGGGGTATTGTTGTGCTAGAACAGATTTGGTGCTTTGGTATCTGTCAAGGGAAATTGTAATCCTACAGGATACAAATACATTCTATATAATTGTGTCCTTCTATGTTTGGCTAACAGTTTGGAGAAGAACCATTCATTCATTTTCTGAACCGCTTAATCCTAATTAGGGTCGAGGGGAGGCTGGCGCCCATTTCAGCCAACTGGGTGAGGGCAGAGTACACCCTGGATAGCTGGCCAGGCCATCGGAGGGCAGAAATATGCTGACGGCTATGCAGCCTACTCTTTTCGAAAGTCAGAGAAGAACCATACATTGTATAATATAGGCATGATAGTCAGATGTCCACAAACTTTTAGTCGAGTGGTTCATCTTACAAGAGCTTTTAATGTGTGATTTTGTTTTATTTGTTATATCCACTAAGGAAGTTATATTTTAGCCTCAGCTCATGTGTTTTAGCAGAATCAACCAAAAAGGTATGTGCAGATTTACATGAAATTTCTACCAGAGATGGGGCTTTGGAAAAGGAAGACTCCATTTGATTTTGGAGATGATCAGAATTTGAAAGGATTCCTTAACATTGTGGACTTGTCAGTTGTTTGCGTTCTTTGAGTGCACATTTTTATTGAAACAGTTGCTGGTTTGTAATTAACTGAGTAAATTAAAGATGATGGTATTGCACTAATAATCTGATCTACGACTGAACCTAAAACAATTTTAAGTTTCAGGATTGTGAAAAAAAGCTGCTACTGGGCCACATACTGTAGACCTATAGCTATTCATTCTTGGATTATATCTTGTGTCAGCTTTTGTTGAAAAAAAATAAAATAAATAAATAAATAAATAAATAAAACAGCTCAAAATGTCTTCCATGAATAAATGGAATGGAGCTGCTGAGACCAGCAAATTCTTCTTTAAATTTAATTATGTAAATGCAAGACCAGCCATTTAATTTTATGAATCTTTTTTTAATAAACCAAACAGACTGAAAGGAAATAAAATTTCTCTTCCGAAATTAGTTGCAGTATAACAAAGTTGACATGACTCAGATTTTCTGATGGATCGCTATTGCTGGCTGAGGTGCTAATACGGCACTGTGGCAAAACCCAGTGCTCTCACAGTGCTACAGTGAAAGATTTTCCCCTGGAAGCTCCTAATAGATGGATACCCGCACTCCCTCAATGATGAATGTATATTTATTTGCAGTGAGGCTGCAAACCAGAGATTAGAATACTTTTTACCATCCACCACATCATTCACATGCTCTGAATGAAGCTGGGTGTTTTTATGGAGCAGGCATTTTTAGCAACAACTGAAAAGAAAAGTTATGCACAAACATGATACCACAGAGATTGCACAGCTTTCTGCAACTTTTTCCACACATCTTCTTTCTATTTTAAGTCTGGCCAATAATACATGTTCCATTAACCCAGTGTTTATCTTTTTGTTATTATTTTTTTATTCATCTCATTTTTTTTCCCTCAACAAATTGCAATATATAAACATTGTTATGCAAGTACCAGCTTACGGATGCAAATATGTGTAAAAGAAATGGACAAAAAAATAACAACAATAAAAACACTTTGTGGTTAAATATTTGTTTCAATGTTTACTGTGCAGGATGTAGGAAGATCTAGTAGCATAAATAGAATATAGTGAAGAATATAGTATTCATAAGTTGTTATCATTAGTGTATACTAGGGATGGGAATCACCAGGGACCACTTGATATGATATCACAATGCACAGGTGCTAATTTGATTTGTATTGTGTTTCTGTAAGCATCACATGTCTATAAAGTTCAAAGTCAGCATTGTTGTCAATTCAGCAGTATGTACAGGACATACAGTGGACTGAAATTATGTTACTCTCAGACACTGGGTGCAACAGTAAGCATAAATGCTAAAATAGTAAAAAGTAAAAATGTAAAAGGTCTAACAATATAAGCTAAGCAAAGAGTGTTTATGATAATAAATAAAGTAACTGAAAGTGGCCGGTGCGAATATCAGAGTGCAGGCACAGTGACAGTGCAAATAATTAGCCTATTGGCTGGATAAAGTGACAAAGTGACTAATGCATAAACAGTTTCTGGAGATTAGAGTCCAGTTTGATGGGGGCACAGAGTCCAGAGTTTGTGTGACCAGGGGTAGGGAGTGGAAGGGGGGTAGTGCAGGGAGAGAGTTTAACCTCCTGATAGTCTGGTGGATGAAGCTGTCCCTCAGCCTGCTGTTCCTGGCTCGGAGACTCCGCAGTCTCCTGCCTGATGGTAGCAGGCTGAAAAAGCTGTGTGATGGGTAAGAGGGATCACTAGCAATGTGGAGGGCTTTCCGAGTAAGGCGGGAGAGGTAGATGTCATGGAGGGATGGGAGAGAGGCACCGATGATCTTCTCCAGCGCTCTCACTATGCAGTGATGCAGCTGTAGAGAACACTCTCGATGGTGCCACTGTAGAAGGGGCTTTAGCTCTTCTGAGCTTGCGGAGGAAGTACAGGCGCTGGTGAGCTTTTCTGGCCAGTGATGGTCCAGAGGAGGTCCTCTGTGACGTGCACACCCAGGAACTTGATGCTGCTCACTCTCTCCACAGCAGAACTGAGCTCCCTCACTCCTGTAGTTTGTCTCATCATTGCTGCTGATGAGACCCACCACAGTCGTGTCATCTGCAAACTTGACGAAGAGGTTGGAGCTGTGCAATGGTGTGTAGTCATGGGTAAGCAGGGTGAAAAGAAGAGGGCTCAGCACACATCCATGGGGGGCCCCTGTTTTCAGTGTGATGACATTGGAGGAGCTGTTGCCGACCCGAACTGCCTGTGGCCTCCTGGTCAGGAAATCCAGCAGCCAGTTGAACAGTGAGGTGCTCAGCCCAAACTGGTCCATGAGTTGTGGGGGGATGATTAGGTTGAATGCTGAACTGATGTCTGTGCACAGCATTCTGACATAAAAGTCTTTTGTGTCCAGATGAGTGAGGGCTGTGTGGACGGCAGTGGAGATGGCATCATCGGTTGAGCAGTTGGACCGATATGCAAACTGGAGAGGGTTAAGGGAGAGGTGGAGAAGAGACTCGATGCGTTGCATGACTAGTCGTTCAAAGCACTTCATGAGGATGAGTGTGAGTGCAACCGAATAGTCATTGAAGCAGGTGGGTGGCGACTTCTTCGGGACAGGGATGATGGTGGTGGCTTGGAACAATGTCTCTACACTGTTACACACCTTAAGACCCATTTGTAGGAAGAATAGGAGAAACTAACACCTGAAACAATTTATCATCTGATGTCTTCTGTCCCTAAATGTCACTAAAGTTTTGTTTGAATGAATGGCAACATTACAAAGTAGTAAGTGCTATACTGTCATAATGTTTTAAATTTTGCTGCAAAAATCGAAACAAGTGTTTATTTTGTAAAAGGAATACAATTCATACAATTATTCATAATAACAACTCATTGTTTTGAGTGCAATACAGATAAACCATTATTAAGAAATTATTGTTTTCAGTTTTTATTATTGTTTCAAGTTCAAAATTGTGAATGTTTCTCTGAATGTTTCTGATATGGGTTTTTAGAAATATAGAAAACATGAATGAAAATCTGCTATACAGAAATCCACAGATGCCTTGGCCAGCATCATTAAGTCGCTGTATCTCTGCACAAGCAGGAGGCTTCTTCCAGAAGATCAGGAAGTAAAATTTGAACAATCATCCTTCCAGAGACATTAATTTATGGAATCACAATAAACATTTCCAAGCAGAGACACTTTATCATCAGGAAGCTTCACTATTAACACAGTGACCCTGTGTGTGTGAAAATACGTGTGACATTAATGTGCTTCTCACAACTGCACATGTCCAAGGTAATCAGGTGTGATATGCGTCTTTCAACCTTGAGAAAACAGCACAATAACTAGGAGGGGCTTTTATTAACTCAAGGTAAGACCAGCTCTTTTTATGTATTAAATAAATCTATTTTTCTTTCTTACAAAACTATTTTTTTTTCATTCGCAAAAAAGTTGAAAGTACATACAGTAGATTGAGAAAATTGACTGAGAAAGTACATAAACTGTGTTTGATTTCAGACAGGGTTAGAAGTGGAAGTCATGAAATGGGGTGAAAAGGATGTACCTAAATATGAATACATCATTCGGATTGAACAGATAATGCGTCCTAAATGAATACAAATCCAGATATATATATATATATATATA
>JAOUQZ010000028.1:13555068-13573788 GCA_028564935.1 Neosilurus hyrtlii | reverse complement strand
GTCAGGTAACAAAAAGAAAAACAAAAGAGCAAAGGTCAGATAAATATAAAATGTACAATGTATATAAAAAAACAAGGCTAGAAATTGTAAAAATATATAGAATAAAATAAAATAAAAATAAAATAAAATATACATCTGAGAAAAAAAAAATATATATATAGGGTACCCCTTGGTGGATCTTTACTTGACGTCGCAGGACATATGATTTACATGATATGCAAGGAGTAACAATATCTATTGAACAATATACATCCTGCCTTACAAAACAAGAACTTAACCTCTAAACATTCATATCATATACTGTGACACCCATCTTGCGGTCAGCTATAGAATGTCTAAAATACAAAGCCTGTGTACAAATATGGTAGTCATCCTACAGACATACGAACACAGAAATACTTCTATATTATAATTAAAAGAATACAACTCTTATAAATTCTAACAAGACTCTTGTTAAAATGAAAATGAGAGGCAATGGAAGCACGCTGGCCATTCAATACACAGATGATTACTGGTACTAATATTAAAAAACAAACAAACAAACAAAAAACAACGATGACTAGAGGACTATACATGTTCTGTGCTTTTGAAAATAGTGTCAATCCTGTGCCAAAACGAACATGAAGCTTTTATAAAGGTATTTACTTTCTTTTCTTTTAAACTCGTCATCTTCGTTTAGGCTCACGGTTGACACTATTTGCAAAAGCACAGAACATGGATATTCCTCTAGTCATAATTAAAGGAATTTTTATATTAAACTATAAAATCATTACTAGCATTGAAATAACATTGTAATGTTTTGCTAAAGCTTTATCAACACCATGCTGTTTTCTCAAGGTTTATTTTTTTAATTGTACTTTTTACTTTATTTACATCATAAGGTATAAGAATTAATAATAATCCAGCTCACTGTTCACCAAAACAATTCACGGATATACACCAATACAGCAAGAAATACATGATAAGAATGAGAATAAACTTTTTAAGTGTGATTCATAGCATACATTTTACTGCATATCTAGTTTACCATAAAATTTATCTTAATGACACTTCTTATACAGAACATTTAGAATACATTGTGCATTTGCTGCGAGTGTTAAAAATAAGCAGGTTACTTATTTGGCTTTAGGTTTATTGTTGATGTTTGCAGATGCCTTTTGAGAGTAGTTTGAACTATTGTTAACTCTTACAATGCAATGACAATGAAAAAATCGACAGCAAATAAATTTCACCTCATTGCAAGACTGCTTTTGAAGAGCAAATAGTTAACATGCACACGGTGTGATTCATTCTACATAAGTTTTCCATAAGGTGAATTTGATCTTCACATTCATTCATTCATTAATTAATCTATTTGCCAAACTGCTTAATCCTACAAGGGTCGAGGTAGGCTGGAGCCTATCTCAGCCAACTCTGGACAAAGGTGGAGTGCACACTAGACAGCTCGCCATTCCATCACAGGGCCAACACACACAACCATTCACACTCACATTCACACCTGGGGGCAATTTGAAACAGCCAATTAGCATGACTGTGGGAGGAAACCAGAGTACCTAGAGGAAACCCACACAAGCACAGGGAGAACATGCAAACTCCACACAGAAACACCCTCACTGAGCTCAGTACTCAAAGGAACCTTCTTTCTGTAAGGCAGATGTAGTAACCACTACACCATTGTGCAGATCTATCTTGACATTGGTAAGATGAGAGAAGCTCCTCCATAACTAAAAGTATCCAAAAGAATTAATGCTGTATTAAATGTTCACAGCTAAGCCCTAGTACAAATTAATATCAGGCTTTTTGCTTGTTAATGTCTTCCTTTTTGGAACAAGTACCAGCCATAATTTGGCTCTTCTAGTGTTTGTGATTAAGTCTGTGTGGTCAGTCCAGGCATGCTGACCAAGCATGCAAATAAGAGATGATAACGATAGGGACATGTGCATGAATTTTGCAGAGTACCCCTGTGCATATATTTAGTCTGTGTGCAAGGAAAGAGAAAAATAATTTTTTAATTTATTTTTTGATTTTGCTATACTGTATTAATCCGGCAATGGATATTATTGATGTAGTTACACAAGGAGTGTCAGGTTCAAAGTTGTTATTCAAGGAGTATTTACAATTCCCTTTCCTTGCACTAAGAGACAGCTTGTGCACATGAACACTCTGGATATTGGCTCGATGCAGCATTCACACCTTACATGTTATTGTCGTTGGCAGGCTAATGCATTAACAAGTACAGTGTGTGTGGTCACGTCTGTGAGATGGAGCCGGAGCAGAATACAAAGTCTGCCTGCTGGAACAAGATGCTCAAAATGGGCACTGTGAATGTAAATACCTTTGTAAAAGGGCTGTCTATGTTTTGTTGCATAGGGTTGACATTATTTTGAATAGCACAGAGCACTTATAGTCCTCTTAGCGCTCTTAGGCCTGATGGTTAGGTTACAGTCAAGAGAGTGTGGCATTAACGGAACTGTGTTTTGCCCAAGATCCTTTTTTTAAAATGGTGCTTTTGTACAAATAACATAGTGCACCTCCATTCATTGAATGCCTTGCTGTAGAGTGCGTCTAACACTCAGCTCTTAATTAGGGCAGGGAAAGTGTTCAGACTGTGTTCAAAAACCTTAAAGCAGATTCATGAAGAAGATGGGTTATGCCTGAAGTTTTTCCACTGTAGTAAAGCTCTTCCATTATACAGGAAATCATTCATATTTCTCCACCAACACATAATTCATTCTGTTGTGAAGTGTGGGCTAAGTTTGAGTGTGAAAAAAACAAACAAAAAAACAAAAATAATAAACAAAAAAAAAAAACAAAAAAAAAAAAAACAACACAGCCTGAACACTTTTGGAGTGGCATGAAGGTGTTTGGATTGTCGACCATTCATCACAGCTGAGGTGCTTAATGGGTCTGAGGACTGCAGTAAATCACAGGGAGCTTGAGGAATGCTTTGCTCTGCCTGTAGTCTTCCACTCATCGTCCAGCAGTCCAAGACTATTCCCAACACCCACAACATTACAAATCCCTGTCCATGGACTGATAGTACATTCTCCACTGTTAAAATAGATGAAAGGAAACCTCGAAACACCAACATACTGTATCTAAAAGCATGTGTAATTCAAATGAGATGGCGTGTTTGCATTTAATAGTTCAGTGAGCAGAGCTGGCTGTGTTTTACTGCAAATAAATAAATAAATAAATAAATACATACATACATACATACATACATACATACATAAATAAAAACATCACACTTTCTGTTGGCAAAAGTGGACAAGAGCCTTGTACAGATATGATGAGGTTTAAATGAAAAATCCGATGGAGTATGTCATCCAAGATGGATGTGTTCCACCGTAAGATGAGGCACACTTGAGAAGGCAGCGTGGCGGTTTTCTTAATCGTCTAATTTGTGCTGCTTCTTCCTTCCCTGCAGGCTGCGCAGCGGATTATTGAAACACATAATGCATAAGCACAATGGCAATCATGTGCTAGAATGCTTGATAGATACAGAACCCTGGGATGTAAATCACTCAGTTCATGATTGCTACTTTTCTGTTTTTGGCCTCCCTGTGCTCTCGCAAAGTCTCATTCTCTTCTTTTGCTGATTCACTTATAACTTTGAAAATCACTTTATTTAATATATATTTTTCACTACATTATTAGTACCTCATAGGGGGGAAGGGCACCAACTGATGTGTATTTAGAAAAAACATGACACAGCTTGATTTGTGCATACTTATCACTTGGATTATGAATAACAGGTTCGTTCGGCACTCTGCTCTGTGTTTGGTGTAGAATAAGAGTTAATAAGGGTTTCTGTAAAATTTCACCTTGCATAGAGAAGAGAAAAAATATCTGTTCTCCTCGTGTTTGCTTGGGTTTCCTTCTGTTACTCCGGTTTCCCTCCTCACAGTCAAAAGAAATGCACATCATGCTCATAGGCTGAACCAAACATCTCCTGGGTGTGAGTGGATTGGCAAACTGTTCATGGTGTAGCCTGCCTTCACCCAGAGTTGGCTGAGATAAGCTCCAGCCTCCCTTCGACCCTAGTAGGATTAAGCAAGTAAACAAATGAATGAATGAATAAATGAATGTTAGTATGCATTATATACACCTTACCTTCAAAACAGTGCCTCCAAAATTCAGTGATATGTTTGCCTTTAATGAACTCTGAGTGGGAACTGAGGGCAGTCATGCCTTCTGTCAGCTTAATACATTAAAACAGTGTCATAACTTGTTCACACTTTTTTAAATACCCCATATGGCCAAATGATTGTAGACACCTGACATACAAACGTACAAAATGTCTTAATCAAACTGTTGCCACAAAACTGGAAGCACCCAAATGTATAGAATGTTTTATATACTCTATTCCAATTTCCCAAGTCCAGCATGACAATATCCATTACACAAAGTGAGACATGGTATAAAGAGTAGAAGAAAAGCGTCCTGCAAAGAGTATTAACATTAACCTTACTGAACACTTACAAGATAAACTCTGACCCTGACTGCACCCCAGACCGCCTCACTATTGCTCTTGTAGATTAATGAGCACAAATCCCCAGAAACATGCCCCAAAATCTAGAAAGCCTTCCCAGAAGAATGGAGGCTGTTATTGCAGGAAAGTGGGAATAACTATCTTTATTCCATCCTAGGTCACTAGATATTAGCTAATACATGCTCTGATTGGCTAATCTACTCATAGCATATCAGTTGACCTCAACATCATCACAGAAAAAAAACGTAATGGTCATGACTTTTTCTCAGCTAAAGCTAACACTAGCTGGTGGGTTTTTTTTTTCCACCATTCATTTAGGACTGATTCCATGAAAATGAAAACACATGGACTACAAGTATTTTATGATGTAAACACATTTTTTATTTTTACGAATTGGAACTTTTTTTGTAACCAAATGGCACCTTTTGGAAACTGAAAGTGCTGCTACGCTTGCTTCAATTAGTTCCACTAGCAAACCATACGTGCTGCTAACACTGTTTTTTCAATCCAGACTCAATGTATATAATTCCATGAAAACAATCATGTTTACTAACAGAATATGGATTTCATGATTTTGATAATAAGAACTTTTTTAGAATACCAAATGTGATGTTATTGGACTAATGGACTATTACTGGCCTGCAGGCCTTCAGCTATCTAGCTGTCCAGCTAGTTCTGCTGTAAATTATTTTATAGTAAGAATGTATGCCTTTTTAATTTTTTATTAATGTGAATACAATATAATAAGAGGATAGTATAAAACAATTATTCCACTTTCTCTCGCCTTTGTCTTGTGAGACTAATAAATCTAATTCAACTCAAGGTCACTTTAATATTATTGATTGATTTGAACTTACCAGCAAAGCAAATATACAGTACACCCTTCAAATCACAAATACACATTGCCAAGGCGTGCCACTAAAATGGAACCCCCATCTCATATCCAGCCAGTTGTTTTGTGCTGAGCATACTAATAATTAATACATAAATAGCTCATATTAATATATAATACAACAACTAAGCCATTTTGTTTGTTTCTCATTCACAGAGTAAAGGTTTGGAACAAACACTGTAAAAAAAAAAATTACAGATAAGATACAGAATGGGTAGGTAGTAGGCCATGAAGATATTTGCTGAATTTGACAAAAAGTGTATTACATACAAATCCATGACTGCTCCTTTATTATACATGGCACTGAAATGGAATGTTCAACAAATACATATGGGAATAATAATATTACAGGCTGCATGACGGAGTGCTAGTAGTGTAGTTCAGTGGAAAAGTGGGATTTCAATCTGTATCTTGTTTTGATCAGACTATTTATACAGATACAGGCCCTGAGGATGGTAGGTACTTATGCTACTTATGTATGGAAACAGTTCCTGCTGTCTTGTCAGGCTCTGGGGTGTTTCTCCTGAAATAGCAATGAGGAGATGACGGCATCTCTGGTGACTGAAGGACTGGCATTACTTATGTAGTCAAAAACTCTTATGCGTCATTAACTTTGATGTATTACCAAACTTCCCAGTTACCAGTTAAAGACATTTGGTTTTGTTTCGATCTATCTAGTTTTGATAAGAGCTGCCAGACTTGTAGGCCTTTTGGTGTATATAAGGCACCAGTCATGTTGCATTTCATTGAAGAGCAATTTGATGCAGCTGTATGTTCCAGAAGGTTACATAACTATGAAGAGATAAAAAAAACGATAATGTCTAAGGTTGTCCAAAATATTTGTTTAGATTTCAGAAAATTGGTTTTGACGTACGTATTTAAATAACACACTATAGTCTGTGGCTGTTGAAAACTAAATTTTAATATTCAGCTTCTCTTTTAAAACTGACAGGCAAAGCTGTCAAATTTAATAATGCTTTCTGCCTCTTTTTAATATTTAACAACCCACTTCTGCTGTACTGCATTTGTATGTACTTTTTGTTCACGGTATCTTTGCTGCTATTTCTTGCCACTAATAGGGCAAAAACATTTATCAATAGATAGCTGGATGGTTGGAGGGATGGATGGATGTATTACTTTATTGGCCCCAGAGGGAAATTCACCTATTACAGTAGCAGTAAGGTAGAAGAACACTAAAAATAATTTAAAATTATAAATAACACCGCATAAAAATAAATATACAAAAAAGTATGATGCAGTAGTGCAGTGGGGTGTAAACACTGTAGAGTTTATTAACAGACTTCAACAGCATAGTGAAAAAAAGAAAAAATATATAAAAGTAAAGGAGAAAAAAAAGAATAGAAGCAACATGGCAGTGTATATAGATATGAATAATGGATAATGGTCAAGTTCAACTATGATCCATTGAGCTTATCTTAAGGTTGCATGAATACAATATAAATAGAATAATGAATTAATTCATTCATTCATTCATTTTCCAAACTGATTAATCCTTCTAAAGTCTTGAGGAGGCTGAAGCCTATCTTAGCTGTCTCCGGGAGAGGCGGTGTACACCCTGAACAGTTTGTCAGATCATCGCAGGACCAACACACACAGCCATTGACACTCATACCCAGGGCTGTCTTTGGACTGTGGGAGTATCCGGAGGTTACCCACACAAGCATGGGTAGAACATGCAAAGTCTACACAGAAGTACCCTCACCAAGCCCTGGAATTGAACCCAGGACATTTTTGCTATAAGGCAGACATGCTAAACACTATGCTACCGCACTGCTCTAAAGAGAATATATGCCTTTTAATTATTCCAGTGTGTTAAAATATAATGTATATTTTCTGTATATTATATGCTTTATTACTTCATCTGTACCAACATAAAAAGCAAATAAACATTATATAAACATTATGATAAAATAAAGGTTTTATCTGACTTCCTGCAGAGAATCTGTGTATTTAGAATGAGGTGATCTGATTAAAATATAAATTTAGATGTAATTCAATAGAAGAAAAAGAGGATCATTTCACCTTTCTCTGCTGTGTGTAAAAATAAAATGTTTCAAAGCACTTATTATACAGTAGCATATTCAATACAGATTTATTTTGTGAGCCCCACTGATGTCCAATTAACAGCCCCTTTTCTCTCTTTCCTTTTTTTTTGGAAGACACTATTCTTTCACACTGAGATAGAGACACATTGGGGTCTGATCTAAAACCATGAAATTGCAAGTGCATAAATTCAACCATTCATATATTCACTTGCTCTCACTGGGTCATGTGGAGGCTGGAGCCTGTCTCAGTTAACTCTGGATGAATCCTGAAAAGCTTGCCAGGGCAACACACACAACCATTTGCACTTACACTCACACCTAGGGGCAATTTTGAACTGACAGTTAGCCCAATGTGCATGTCTTTGGACGGTGGGAAGAAACTGTGGGTGCCCGGAGGAATCCCACATAATCATGGGAAAAACATGCAAACTCCAAAAGAACCTTGTCGAGCCCAGGAACTTTTTGCTGTGTGGCAGATGTGCTAACAGCTATGTGAACATGCCGCCCAAAGTGCAGACATTGTTTCTAAAATTGGTTTATTATTGTATGAGAGAACACTTTATCAAAAGGAATGAACACACATTGGTAGGCTTACAGTAAAACAAATTGGAGCACAAAACCTTAGCACCTCAGTTTACAGCTCTCACTGCTGTGCACTGTGTTTATGTGTCCAGTACTATGACTAACATACTTTATGACTACAAGGCTCCATCATTTATCCCATCTTTTCTGTGTGTCAAATAAGACTTCACAATAACACTTGCATAAAGATTGGCAAAGAAAGTGAACTGAATTTGAATTTGTTTCTTACTATTTAAAAGCAGTAGAACATGATACAATTATTCCGACTGATTTGAATGCTCTTATTAGGTTTCTTTTAAAAAATGCAAATAAGATAAATAGAAAACGACTAAATCTTTCAACATGATTGACAGGTATGCTATTTAAAGCAAACCTCCTTTCAACCAATAAATCATAGTGTTTAATGTACACAATTAATTAGTCTCTGGGATTTCCACTTGACAGGTTAAAGCGAGCTAATCTAATCCATGGCAGTCATGATTTTGCATTTAATTTTGGAGTAATTATGAAAATAACTGATACGCTATATCAAAGTGGAGCATAGGTAATTACTGTGTGTCGTCAGCATGTTTTAATTAAAGTAACTCTGAATATAAGGTTTTGGAACTGCACCCTTACTGAAAAAGATGCATAGAAAAGATGAAGCTATATGTGCTGTCCAATTTTGTGTCTAACATATGTATGTAGAGTAGAGTTAATTGAAAATTATACACCACCACTTTAGTCTAAAAGAGCTCAGAATAAAAAGAAGTAAAAAATTACTTCTGTATATTTTTTGGTGAAAATGAACAGTCACTGACAAAAGTCTCGTTGCACATGTGTATATTCATATATAAAAGCCAACTCTTACCAACCTATTAACTGATTTTAATCCACTAAGACTTTAAATAACCCTCTGATGGTACTGAATAATATGTGCAAGCAGCAGTATTGGAAAGAATTTTCTTCTAATCTTTATGGCTTCTTAATTATAAACATTCCTGTTTTTGCCTGGACAAAAGCCATCTCGAAAAACTTAATTTCACTTTCAAAGATTATATTTATTACAGAAAAATAATCAACTGGCCTTGTTTATAACTAAATATATAACATTGTAGCAAATATTACATCATATTGAAAAATTAAAAGCATCACTCAAGGTCAATAGTGTCTCTGCAAACATGGCCATGATGATACCAGACTCCCAGGTGCTTATCATGATTATTATTAATTATCATATTAAAGGAATCAGACACCTTCAAGATGTTAAAATTACAAGTAATAAAAATTTGTAAGTGGTACTAAACATTCTTGAGGCCCAAGACACTCGTAATCCATTTTTAATACACAAGTAAGCTATTTTAGAGGGCAGCTCATTCATCAAATGGTCAGAAAACTCTGTTATCAACCCTATGGTAAGAAATCTCATCCACCTGCAGGTTTGAAACATAATGGGAAGCAATAATCTGTTGATATTTGCGTCTGGTAATGTTACCACCCATCTTACATAGCTTTGTGAAACCTATGTACTGGAGGTGAGCTTAAACCGTGATGTTTTACTTTCATACATGACTGGCTCTTTGGTGAACTCTGGGTCCAGCAATTTTTTAGATGGTCAGTAACAACAGTAGTGGCATAACAACATGAACCGATATGAATAAAACCGATTTAATAATTAATCTCAAATATATTTTTTTCTTCATGTTTTTGCTAATAACAGGTTCCATGTATTAGACCCTTGGTAAGCACATTCTAGCTGTGTCTTGTACAGGACCTGTATGGCGTATGATGTCCATTGCAAGAAATATGATGTACAGTTCTTGCTGAAGCAGATATTGCTAGCTTGAGTCCTAATGGAGATTTTAAGGGAGTCATCAGGAGGCGAACTACAACTTTTGTGCAGCCAGTTGTTTTGTGGATAGTTTTCCATGCATGACCTACTATGCAAGTCTACTTACTATGCAGGTCTATGTGCCCCAAGGGTGTCTGAAATTTCTTACTACTGCTTGAAAATAATTTTCATTTGCTTTTAGGAGTTATTGAAGGTTTATACAGTTTCATAATAAAGATACTGAAAATACCAAATTTTCAGAAAAATTGAAGAAGTTACAGGTCTGTGAGAGCCAGAAATCTTGCTTGTTTGCAGGTGACCAAATACTCATTTACAGAGGAATTTAACAATTAATTCATTAAAAATCCTGCAATGTGATTTCCTGGATTCTTTCCCCCCATTCTGTCTCTCATAGTTGAAGTGTACCTGTAATGAAATTGGAGACCTCTCTCATCTTTTAAGTGGGAGAACTTGCACAATTGGTGGCTGACCAAATAAATACTTTTTGCCACACTGTATATATATATATATATATATATATATAAGATCTTTAGTCGATTTTCCTTAGAACAGTGCTCGATACGTCAATGTAGAGCTAAATATATTGAATGTGGGAAAAAATAACTGTACTACAATTTCATCCTGACAAGCCTGTTTCGTGGTTATATATATATATGGTGGCATAGTGGTTAGCACATCCGCCTTGCATCAAGAATGTCCTGGGTTTGAGTCCCTGGCTTGCAAAGGGCATTTCTTTGTCGAGTCTGCATGTCCTCCCCATGCTGGTGTGGTTTTCCTCAGGGTACTCCAGTTTCCTCTCATAATCCAAAAACATGCACATTGCATGTTTGGCATGTTTGGCTGATCCAATTTGCCCTTCAGTGGTGGCCCAATGGTAGGGTACTGGATTACTGAACCCAAGGTTGGTGGTTCAAACCTCACTGTCACTGGGTTGTCAGTGCTGTCCCACCAGCGCAGCTAACTGGGTAATCAAAGCGAACCTTGTCTCTCACTGTCTATGGTGAGAGGCATGTAAAAGAACCATTGCTGACTTTCGTAAAGGGTAGGCTGCATTACTGTCAGCGTGTTTCTGCCCTGCAATGGCCTGGCGAGCTGTCCAGGTTGTACTATACACTCGCCCAGAGTCGGCTAAGATGGGCACTAGCCTCCCCGCGACCATCATTAGGATTAAGAAAATGAACGATGATAATGAACATTTTGCCCCTAGGTGTGGATGTAAGTGTCAATGGTTTTGTGAGTGTTGGCCCTGCAATGGACTGCAATGAACTGCAAGATGTTCAGGGTGTAGCCTGCCTTTGCCCAGTGTCAGCTGAGATAGTCTTCAGCCTCCCTGTGACTCAGACAGTATTAAATGGTTCACCAAATGAGTGAGTCTGTTAGTAAATGTGTGTCAGACTCTGTGTTGTGTCATGTCTTCACAACTGTTTGTGCTTTTACAGGATATCAAAATGCAGCCAAGTAGAGGAGTGATCAGCCGAGTGGTACAACCCGTTATTTTGAAGATGCTGTTGTTCTCTTGGCACAATATAACCCTCTGACCTGCACTGAAACATCAGACATCAAAAGTATCACTGAGTATGAAGTTGCCAGGATAAAAAAAAATCAGCTGAGGCCATGATTCTCCAGAAAAAAGCTGGATACTAGCCTGAGATGTTTTTTACAAGGAAAAACTAAATGAATTATTTCCATGAGTCTACTGTCGGATTGGCATTTACAAACTTAAGGCTAATTTTAAGCTTCTGCATTGAATCTACACTCGAATGCATTGCTTAGCCATGTGACCTTTTGCAGTCTATCATGCACCTCTCCAGGAATGTTACAACACTTCGCAGACTATGACAATTGTGATTGGCACAGTTGCTAACATTGCATTTCCTCCTATGCATCCTACGCAAAGCACACACAGAAACACCCAAGCCTGGTTATCCACTGTATTGAATAACTGCTTCAAACTGGTGAACTACTGATATCACCAAACTTTTGCATTCTTCTTTTTCCAGATAGTATTGCAGCCTCTTTCACACAACATGTGTTTGCCAGGAGTCGGCTGAGATGGGCTCCAGCCTTCCTGCAACCCCAATGGGATTAAGCGGTTCAGCAAATGAATAAATGAATAAATGAATTTGTAATATTTGTATTATGTTTTGAGCCAAATGATTATTGTGAGGTTGAGTTCATACTGGGAAGCCTAACACATGCTCCAGGACTATGACAGCATTCAACACGACCATATTATTGTTTTTATGTTTCAGAACCATTTCTTTCTGCCCTGCATTCTTGTGCCTCATGTTTTACAAATTAGGCACCACTCAACATTCAGAAATCAATTTCTGTGGAGCTTTTGGGCCGTAGTTTACTTTTGTGAGATCAGGGAATACAACAGATCTCAAGACTTTGGAGAGATGGAATCATGAAACTTTCTGAACTGATTTTCATGCTTAACTGCGGTTTAAGAGAAATGGGTAAATAACACAGCATTTACATTTTTGAGTTTTCATACTGAACAAAGTAAAACCATACATCCATGTAGATTAATCATTAAATAGATTGGGGGAAAATGCTGTTCTCTGTCTTTTATGGCTAGAAATGTGTGAACACTTTACCCAAATGGTATTTATTGCAAATACAGCATCATATGTCACTTTGACGTGTTAAAATGTCATTGCATGTGTGGCAATGATTACAAATGGGTATCCAGGTAATTCTCCCCACCCTTGGTGGTAATGAAGCATTACATAATTACATAATATATGCAGTACAGTAAGATATCTTGCATTTGAGTTTATGATATAAAATTACCAGATATTTTACATTCTGTAAGGGTCAGGAAGTGGGGGGGAATAAAAAGGGATATGGCCCCTCTGTCTCACTGCTTGTGAGACGGTATGCTGCATCTGATTAATATTTCAGAATGCACTCTTCTATAGGTAATTTAATGTTTTCACAACTGTAGCTCTAGAAAACTACATCCTGAAATAAATGTTTAATTAGCTAATGCATGTCTTCTGAATTTCATAGCATAAGCATCACCAAACCTTCTCTACCAGCAATTTTCATCTCATCTAATTGGGTCTGCATCTATCTACTGTGGTTTTAAGGTGGCTTTAGAAGTGATCATTATTCCAGAGTGGATATTTAATACATGACAACCAAGCATCATTATTTATTTTACTGCATTATTAGTGGAAAAGGGTCAAATAAATAAAGAAAGAAATAAAATTAATACTATACTGTACAAGCACATAATTAAATACAGATCACAGGTTAAATTTGGGAGCAAGTCTTAGGGCACAATTAATTTTTACTTTTTCTTGTACTTTTACTTTCACCAACTTTGCTAGAGGGCCGCACGGTGGCAATGGTTAGCATGTCCACCTCATGGTTAGAAGGTTCTGAGTTCGAGTTCCGGGCTCAGCGAGGGTGCTTCTGTGTGAAGATTGCATGTTCTCCCCATGCTTGTGTGGGTTTCTAACTCCTTCACTCCCTTAATTCAATTCAGTTTGTTTACATTTACATTTGGCAGATGCCCTTATCCAGAGTGACATTTAATTATTTATTTATGTTTATTTTTTAATACAACTGAGCAGTTAGAAATGCCTTGCTTGAGGGCCCACCAGTGGCAGTTGGGTGCATCAGTAAGCCAGAGCCTTTTGCCTACTACTCTCTTTCTTCATGTAGTCTTCTTTTTGGTAGAAGTTGGGGCATGATGATATTTGGTGGACAAATATAAATTTCCAGCCAATTCTGACTACATCGCTTGACAATAGAGCTTACTGTTAATGACTATTAAAGGATTTAGAAACATTCATTTAATAATTTGCAAAACTGCTAAATCTGTCTAGGGCCAGGGGGAGGGCAGGAGCCTATCTCAGCTGACTCTGGCTGAAAACAGGAGTACCTGGAGGAGACCTATGCAAACATGGCACGAACATGCAAACACCACACAGAAATGCTGTGACCTTTTTATATTAACAAAAAATCTATGCATTATAGCGTCAGTAAAAGCTTTCTGAAACCATGGCTGGTTTAATACGGGATATTTTTCCTTGTAAACAAGTCGTGCAGTGCATACATGAAAAAGCCTGGTGAATAGCTGTAACCAGTGTGTGATGCTTAACATTTAACACTGCTATTAACACATAGTTTACATTATGCAAGTATTTTCCTGCTGCTGCTACAGAGCCATACAAGACAGCAGAATCTCTTTGGCCTCAAACTTTTAATGTTGATGTTCTTTTTATGGTGTCTTATGTTTCAGGCCCAGATCTACACTGAAAGCTTTGCAGAATGGAGTTGACAGCACACAATTGTGTCTCACCTCTGTCAGGTTAGCTGAGCCTACTGCAAGGTCATTCTAGACTATGTTTACTTTTAACCTCCCCAAGCCATTTGCAAGAAAACGGACACATGTGCCACAGCAAATTAACTTCTGCAAAGGCACTGGTGTAATCTTCATGTTATCACCAGGAGAAATTGTAAAAGCATTCTGCACTGACAGTGGGAAAAGGTGCTGTTGGGAACGTGTGACTCCCTCTGGTTCGCCTCTAAAACAGAAAAACAAGGTGTCCCCGTGCCAGCTGCCCTGGTGCTGTCTGAACAGCAGCAACATATGCGCTGCCTGCACCAACTAGTGAGTCACATTTTTTCAATTGACTCTGCTCACTGCAAATCACTCATGTGTCAAAAGCCTCGCTGGTTTGGCCTCCCAGGAGATTTTGGACAGGTGGTGTTCGATCAAAACCAGGCAAGCACGATACTGCACAGGCACAATGATGAAACCAACAGCTCAAAATCTGTCATTGTTAGAAGGTGACGTCGAGTTAACACAAAGGTCAGCAGTCTCATCACTAACCTGCTGATGAGCATCCACAGCAGGTCCATATTTACTGGGGTTTGACTACAAAACCAGGCTTTACCACACTCAAACTTGGACACTGTTTGGGTAATGATGGGCACTATTACTCATGTGTCATTGTTCAAATTCACAGCTGGTGATTAGAATATCTCTGTCAGTGGAAAACAATGTGGTGATAGATTCCCATTATTTCTACATCACGCAAACAGCTAAACTTGATGTGCTGCCAGTGCTGCTTTGTCCTTAATGAGGCAAATAAACCCCTGTGGTTAACTCTTGCCAATCTGAAATATTGGTCCACATTAGTAAAACAGTGCCATTGAAATATTTTTGTTGGTTTTATTTGAAAATATGCAGCCCCACAAAGAAACTAAATTAAAGCTTTGTTCAAACTTTGAGTGTATCAAAACATTTCACCATGCCCAAAGTTCTTCTAAGCCATTTGATTAAATTTCTTGTCACATTTATATGAAAATAGTCACTAGTTTATTAAGTTTAATTATTAGTGATTAGTAATTCCGGATTAGCAATCTGTCATTAGTGCTGATTACAGTCAGGAGCAAACCTGGGACCTGTGAAAAGCCATGTCTATAAACGAGCTTCCATCTGAAATGGAGTAAATACATTAACAGTCTTTGTTTGGTTGAGGATAAACATCTGTTACAGACTATACCAGCTCTATGTGCTTGTACTGCATGTAGCAAAGTGTTCAATGTGGATGGCAGGCATGGAGTATGAATGAGTTCACTGCAACATGGACTGTGTGAGATTTAATTGGGAAGTGCTGAAAGGATTTCTCAGGAGGCTGTCTTCAGACACGTCAGTAGGAAATGCTTTGCTGATTAGACTGGCTTGTGATCAGCATAAATAGCACTCATCCTCATGAGCTCACTTTTCTAACTTAATGAAACTCTGCTTTCAACTGAAACGGTTATACGTTCCTGATCTCTTTGACCGTACATAGGAAGGTTGTTGCTCATTAGAGAGTAAAAGTTTAAAAAGATCAGAAGCAAAACTCCAATCGTGTTGTTCTTCAGTTGAGCAGGTGAGAGTATGAGGGTTAATTGAAAGGTGAGCATGTTGTAGAAGAAGATTCAACTGTGTGAAATTGGCTCACACACCAGTCTGTTTTTACTTGATTCGTTGTACACAGCTCATAAAACTTTTATATAGTACTATTCTTTCTGAAGTATATGTATCATACTATTGTGTACCAGCAACTATTTAATTACACTGATGGAAAAATGTACATTATTTACAGAAAAGAACTACAATCTGAACAGTGCATGTTCTTTTTTAAATGCATGATTTAGACATGCTTACCTTTTAACTGGATTCATTTGACTGAACATTTCAATACAGAGAATAGCAGTTTAAATGGCTAGCTGTCACAAGAGTAATTAAACAGTCTGAATCGTGTGTGAGAACCTAAAGACAAAATGTCTAAATACCAAGACAGAATTTAATATTCTTTGTTAGAAAAGACTGATTGCATTAGATTAATTAATTTGTGACTTAACATTTACTTTCCATGCAAGTGCTATGCAACTTTCTATAATTACATGTGCAGTATTGGGCAAAAGACAGAAGCCAACATTTAGTAGCAGTTATTAATTATTTGGTGGCAAATTATAATAATGGGAATCCGTACAGTACATTACTCAACAGTTTTTACTGTTCCAGATCTTTGCTTTGTGTAATTTTCTGTTTAATACATTTTACCATTTTATTAAAAACCTTGAACAGTAAAAAAAGGAATGTGCAGTAATGACCTGCATAAATAATATAGGCTATTTGACAATCTATCCATTATCTATACTGGGCGTGGAAGAAGCCAGAGCCAATCCCAATTGAATTCATGTGAGAGTTCGGGTACACCCCTGGCAAAAAACACAGAGATGAATAATCATTCACACACACATTCAGATCTACAGGCAACTTGGGCTAGCTCAGTGATCTAACATACATGTCTTTGGGTTGTGGGAGGAAAGTGGAGCACTCAGAGGAAACTGAAATGAGGAGAGCGCACCAGTTGGCTGCAACGTTCAACTTAGAACCTTCTTGCTGTGCAGTGGCTGTGGGAGAAAACAAAATGATGGTCTCTGGACTCTGCACAGTACTTCTTGTTCATGAAATAATGGTTTGAAAACAAGCCAACATACATTACATGTTTCTAACAAGTACAATACACATTTCAGAGATTTGTAGAATCAGTGTACCTTTTCTTACTTTCCTCTAAGCTCTAGTCACACAACTAGCAATCACTGAAATGTTTCAAAATCTGGGTACTAGGTCTGGTGATTAGATGAATTACATTTTTGTCGGCTATAAGTATGTTCACTCCCAAGTATGCACTTCATTTCCAGAATCATGATTGACAACTAGGGGTAAAAAAAAAGCCCTAAAAGCATAGGGGGGAAAAAAGGTAAACAAAATAGTCATTTTTATTAGAATAGGGATTTCTAACAGTCCACCCAGATACATAGAATGCTGTACTTGCTGTCACTTCAATTAATTTTCCTTTCAGCTGTGAAAAAGTTATAAATGTTAGTTCATGTTGGATTGTGTGGAGTTGTGTTGTAATTTTCTCACAGTCCTGCTCTAATGTTTATTGTTCTCTCACTTAATCCTGATTGAACACGAATTACTGCTGCTTTATTCGTTTTGGTTCTCACTTATTTGTAGCACAATGTCCCTAAAAATAATGATGTCTGAAATGCTGACACTGACATTTCATAATAAATATGCAAGTGAGGAGATCCCAAGCACCATAATGGAGTGCAGTAATATAACTGTCACTCCCCAAGCTGAACGCCTCTTGAATATCCCTTAGAGTTTTAGGCAATCGTACATCTTCATCTTAGCATTAATATTTTTGCATGGCTTTATTAAACATGTCACTTGTCATCTGTTTTGCTGAGGCTTGAAAGTTTCATAATATCTTATTCTGAACATTTTGCATTAAATGAGTCATCCCCCTCCATCCCTCCAAATTATTCCTCCACATTATTAATAGGATTAAAAAAAACATGCATTAGGAATTTCCCTTTATAATGTTTTGACATAATAATGGCAGAACTGTCTTGTGTTAAACAGTTGGCCTTTTGGTTCTTCCTCTCTGGACTCAACTTCACATCTCTTGTGGTAGCCTGACATTTCAGAAAAACAGACTTCTTACTATCTTTAAAGTTTATCTCTGCTTGTGTATGTTCTTCAGAATCTATCCTCAAATGCAATGTTCTAGTTGGACAACTGTCTTCTGAAAAAAATAACTGTCCAACCCTCAGACACATAAATAGAGACCAGCCTCATATTACCCTGAAAACACTGTCACTGGGGAGCTACTCTTATTCAATGCAAATGAAAAACATCAGTGATCCAACTACATTCACTATGTATGCAAAGTGTTTTCCCAGATGTTTTTGTTAAACATCTCAATCCAGATTTAATCCCATTTTTGCTGTTATAATAAGCTTTACTCTTCTGGGAAGGCATTCCACTAGATAGAGCATGAAGTGGGTTTTGTATTGATTCAGCTACACAAGCATTAGTGACATTAGGTACTGCTATTGGGGTTTGATCAGGTCCTGATCAGGTACTGAGAAGATTTGAGGTGCAGTTGGTTTTCCAGTTTATCCCAAAGAAGTTCAGACACGCGTATGTCAGAAACGTGGCAAAGCCAATACAAGTGTGGTTGTCTAAGGAAGATTTGCAATGTACACATGCATGCTCCATAGCGGAAAATACTTCATTCAATTCAGTTCAGTTTTATTTGAATAGCGCTTTTTACAATTGACATTGTCAGAAAGCAGCTTTACATAGTAAAATTAAATTAGGGGGGAAGCTTAAATAATTTTCTACAACCCCTGCACATCCCTAATGAGCAAGCCCGTGGCGACAGTGGCAAGTAAAAAACTCCCTCATTTCATTACAGTCCAACATGTAGTCCAGTTGGTTATACCACAACTGTAAGTCCTAAATAACTGCAGCAAGAGAGTC
>JAOUQZ010000028.1:13508283-13531098 GCA_028564935.1 Neosilurus hyrtlii | reverse complement strand
ATATTGCATGCAATGCAATGGCAAGCTGTTCAGGGTGTACGCCACCTCGCTCAGTCAGCTGAGGTGGGTGCCAGACTCCCCGCGACCCTAATTAGGATTAAGCAGCTTAGACTGTAACACTGTTCTCCTCACCCTACCTGCTAACAAACTTGGCCTGAGCAGCTTCTAGCTATCTAAAACACAGGTAAATGCATTTAATGGAAGTAGTTTCTAAATCACTGCTAATAATACAATGCTGGAGACAAACATTGTTTAACCAGTTAATTTTTGTAATCAGGAAGCTGGAAAATAACTTGAATGAACTGTTCAGACTGAGTTCGGAAGCTGGGAGCTGGCCAGCTTAAACTGAATTTTTCACAATGGTTGTCAACAATTGCCCTATTGATATGCAATTTCCCTTACAATTATTTGTTTACAGTGTTACATTAATTGTGGTAATTTAGAGACTTTTTCCAGACCAGAATGAAGCTGCGTTTTTGGACAGCTGGTTGCAGCTCAGACCAAGCCGGATTTTTCAGCAGCAAACTTCCACATAGTTACTACTATGCCTGTGTCATCACAGTCAATGTCACACAGGGGAACAATAAATGAGAAAACCTGGCTATTGCTACAGCCAATAGTGAATGCTAGCTAGTGACCCCACCAATGTTTCAAGTATAAATACTAGGGCTAGCTAGCAATTTAAAAAAAAGAAAAGAAAAGAAACTTAATTTTTCCGTGCTTTATTAATGCAAATAATCTGGATTAATTAAGCATGGAATTAATTTGTTTCCTTTTTTTTATTGCTAACCAGCCCTAGTGTTTATATGTTAAACATTATACTTTTATATAATAATATAATAATTAATAGTAGTACTAATATATATATATCACAAAGGTCTATACTTTAAACTGTAGTATTAATGTTATATTTTTATATGTACTATTATAGTATTTTTATATGTACTAGTATATATATACAATTTGTCAAAAAATGTGTTTCCATTCTTGATATTCATAAAATGTCTTCGTGTGTGTGTTTGTGTGTGTGTGTGTGTGTGTGTGTGTGTTTGAGAGAGACAGAGAGAGAGAGAAAGAGAGAGAGAGAAAGAGAGAGAGAGAGAGAGAGAGAGAGAGAGAGAGAGAGAGAGCAGCCCAGGCCGTGACCTCACTGTCTGTTGGTTATAAGCCAAGCATGTGATGAGAGGAGGGATATGGTAAGAATACAAATAATAGTACCTTTAACCAAAACAACATCCAACCAACAACAAATTAAAAACATTTTAGATTCTTTCCAAATCAATGAAGTAACCTCTTTTTTCTGCTGCAAAAGGAATGCATACATAACTGCCCTCACAGAGCTAAAAATTCTGATCATGAAATCCTTATGTCAGTAAAATAAAGTTGTTTTGGCAAATAAAGAGTTTTTAAATGTTTCTAGTAATTTTTTATTTAGAAAAAGATCAGTGCAATTATTAAGAAGCACAACTCACAAATCTCTTATGTGGAATCTTTGCTATTAGTCAATGCCTAAATTAATATATATATATATATTCTATATATTGGGCCAAGAAGCATGCCTTCATTTACCCCCTTCATTTTACAAAGCCATTGAAGCTAGAATGGCACTGGGCCAAAGAGTTAATTTTTTTTGATGAATTAATCAAAATAACACATTTTGACACTCCAAAAGAATATCATCAAGATTAGCTGGCAAGAATGCTATTCAAGTAGATTAGTTAGTAAGTTAACTAGCATTCGTATTCTGCCCCCTTTTTGCAAACCGAACTAGACGGCAGCTGCAGAATGTGGAATGACAAGCACACACACAGCAAACTCGTACCCTGTGCACAAGCACCGAACCACCACTAGCACTGCACCACAGCTTCCTGTGTATGGGGCTTACTAACAGCAGGCCAGTCAGGCTGATCTGTTGTTGTGAAGTGTATATGTTAACCATGTTAAGATATAATCAAGCCCAAAATCCTTTTTTGCTTGCTTACATACAGTAAGTATTACCTTTCTAAAGCAAGGAAGCTTTATTTTATCCTTGTCAACTTGGATTCCTGATTCCAGATTCACTGGCTGAATTTAACACAAAGGTCTATTTTGTAGAAAAGGTAAAAAGAAAAATAAAGCACACGTGCATGTTTAAGTAATGTGGCAGGTTTGTTTATCCTCTTCTCTTCCTGCTCACTTAATTGTCTCCATGATGAATTTGTTGATTGTCCCTTCTCAGCATTATCCTGTACCCTATCACCTCCCTCCCAGGAACCTTGCTTCCAGTATGATTCCATGGTCAATTGGTTGGTGCTTGCAGTTTCTCCATGATCGTTAATGATTTTAAGTAAAGTGTGTTTGATTATTTGCTGCTGAGCAGTATTGTTCCACTTTGAACCTGTTACACCTGCAAACTGCCAGATCTCTACCTAGGTGCAACATTCATTTCAAAGCAAGTGGCTCCATCTATGTTAATGAGCAGATCTGCGGTTCCCAGCATGCACAGTAAGGCAGTTTGAATGCGACACAGCTGTTCTGCATTGCTTGTGTAATTAGGAAGTATATTCAGAGAATCTAGGAGAATGGGGAATATTTACAGACAGTGATTTATGAAAGTGTTCCTGTGCCCAAGCAGTGATTTCCATGACAGAATCATGCCTATTTTTTTAAGTGCCGTCTGAGGACTAGAAGATCACTGACACCCAATATTGATTTTTAGCCTTTCCATTACATTCTGAGATTCTGCCACAATTTGTAGACATAGCTTAGTTTTTGTTTACATTTTACACAGCATGCCAACTTTTTGGGAATTTGGGTAGTACATTGGTCAATATTGTCTTGGGATTATTCATATGGTACCATATGCTAAAGTTTGACCATGTTTTGATTCTGATCCTGGGTGTGCGTCTTTTCTGTTTCATATTGTTTTTGGAATCCATATGTATTTAACATGTTACTATTCTCCTGTTAGTTCTGCCATTGCTGTTCTATTGAGAGATTTGTGTTTTCCTGTTTAGCCTGCTATTCCTAATACTCAGTAATCCTATTTAGAATTTTGTCTAGTTAGCTTAACCTTTCTTTAATCTTTTAACACCCTTTTCTAACCTTAGTTTACCTGCTCTTGTTTCAGCCTGTGCTCATTAAGTACTCCTTTGTTCTGCAACTTGTTCACACCTTTGACCTTGTTATTCGGGACACTGGAGTTTGAACTTTTAATAATAAAAGGAAAACTTGGCACTTGCAGCCTGCTTTCATTGCAATCCTTGTGCAATCATGACAAAGTCCTGATTAAGGCAGCTAGGCTTATGTTGAAGTCTCTGGGCTGTTGTCACTAGTTAGTGAGCTTTGGCCTTTGCAGCTCTCAGCCTTCTGCTGGTTGGGTGAATTGCACCACTGCTTTCCGGCATTTGCAGGCCTGACTCGGCAGTATGGTGAAGTTCATTGCCTCCACTTTTGGTGGTGCTCCTTTTTTTCTTTGGCTTCTTTTCTTTTCTTTCTTTTTTTTTAATTTTATAAAAAAATTTTTCTGTTTCTTCAGTTTTAATCTTTTAGTGGTTTGTGAATTAGTGTTTAGTAATGATGTTATGATTATTAGTATTGTGTCTTGGTTGCTTTTTAAATTTTCTTCTCTTCTACTGCACAGGAGCTCTTAGAGCAAAGTGGGAGAAAGGCATATCTCTGTTGGTGGAGCCCCCTTACTGGTCATTTACAGTTGAGTACTCAAGGTGTTATTTGGATTGTGTGGTGTATTCATTTGTGGTGTGCAGCATCAAGACTCCTTCCTTTCAGCAGCCTCCGTTCCTACTGCTGCCCTGCTCCTGGCTTCCTTCATTTCCATTAGTAGGCTATGAGAATTATAGTTCTCTCTGTGCAATATTTTACATGCAGATACTGTCTTCTGTTTTTTTATGTGTGTATTAGCATGGTCTGTGCCAGCAGTTTCCAGAGTACTATCCAAGGGTTTGTTTCCTGTCATTCTACATCAATATGCAGCTACATCTTGAGTGCTCTGTGTGTATGTGACTGTTGGTAGAGGGATCTTCCAGTCATTTAAATTATAATTGCTAATAATAATAATAATAGCAATAATAATAATAATAATAATAATAATAATAATAATAATAATAATAATAATAATAATAATAATAATAATAATAATAATTTATGCACATGCTTTATAAAATTACATCTCTGGCCTTATGTGTTTCTTTGGATGAAGTGGTCATTCCTTTTTATAACCTTGCTTTGAGTACTTAATTTTGATTGGACTGTAATTTAGCTATCTGTTATTTCTTTATAACACACACCACTTTATAGACTGTAGCTATGGAGTGCATTATTCACAGAAGCAGTAAAATCACATTAAAAGCAAATAAATCATAGTCAAATCAATATTTTGTGTCAAATTATTGATTCTGTAAGTAACTGTGTAATAAGATAAACATTTTGTCTTGGAATCTCATTCACTCGTCCAGTGTATTGTCTATGAAAATGATGGGATTGTTGTACACTGTTCTTTACTTAACTAATTCCTTTGGGTGAAACTCCCCTAAGTAATGAAGTGACAGTAACCCCATCAAGCTCACACTGTTTCCTACAAAAAAAGAATGAAAAGCAGTTGTAGTATTTTATACCATATATTAAAGAACAGTGAAGAGAAACAAGTAAAAGTAAGAATGTGAGAACATGAGGAGGTGCCAGTGATATATAATATAGTATGTGTGGCTGTCACTGGCTGTAAAAACACTGGATGGCAGTGGGGTTGAATTCAGGGGAAGATTATTCATAATTCTTTCCCCAAAGTGATGATGCTCGTGTTTAAGTGCTGTGAGTTTTTATCTCAGCTGATGAGACAGAGACAGGTGTGGATGAGGTTGATAATCAATTTTTTTATTTGTTTTCCTTTGTTGAATTTTGGTTGCTTTTCCATAAGCATAATATGTTTATAAATGTATAGGTGCTCGTGAAAGCTTTGAGTGAAAGTTAAATGATATTTTCTCCCTGGAATTGCACTGTTGTGTGGCAGTTAGTATTTTCTGCTAACAACAAGTAGGGTCTGGGTTCGAAACTGCTACTGACTGGGACTTTTCTGTGTGGAGCATGAATGTACTTCTTGTATGTTTGTGGATTTCCTCCAGGTACTCTGGTTTCCCAAAACAGTCCAAAGACATGCAGAGCAAATCAACTGGCTACTCAGTTAGCCCTGTAATAGACTGTTCATTGTGTACCCTGCCACTCACCTGAAGTCAAGTAAGATTCAGCATCTCTCTTAGTAAGATAAGTAGTATCGATGGATGGATGGAGGGAATCCTCCCTGAATTTCACACTTTTTTACTTAATGTCAGGAAAATACACTTCAGTATTATATGGATTCAAGCACTACTTAAAAGAAGAGTTCCTGAAAGATTTATTGATAGGCGTCCGAGCCTGGGTTTGCGCCACTTTTGATTTCAGCATTTGCTCCACGGATATTTATTTACCTACAAATTTTTCTGCGTAAGTGAATTAGATTGTGTGTTTTCATTCTGTGCAAATCTGGGAGGTGGTGAGCTTTTATTTTTTGAGTTTCCGTTTTATTATTAATAATAAACTTTTTTTTCTTTTCAACTCTTATCAACTCAGTAATGCAGCAGCCTTATTGGATTTCCTGTGGTAGGCATGCAGCAGGCAGACCTGGAACAACCACCCAAGCCATATTCCATGACTGCTGTGCTCTACTTTGGAGCTTCTCTAAAAATTGTTTTTTAGAATTACTGTATGCTAGAAAATGCAAACATTTGACCAAGAGACAGGTTTTCTCAGTGTTATGACCTGGTCTAGGAGAAGCCATAACATACGGGTTAATAAAAGAGATCATGACCACTGTCATGTGGTTTTCTTTTATTTTTAATGGTCACTTCGTCAGAATCTGGCCAGGCCCAAATATAAAAAAAAAAAAAAAAAAAAAACACATGCAATTTAATTTACCTAACATCATAAAGAAAAACAAAGAAACCACTGTGAGATCAGAAACAGTAAAGGTGTAAAACATTTCAATAGAGTTACTCCAAGACTTTATTGCAACAACCTTTCCCATTGTTGTTATACTGTTTTGTTATCTATTTTATTATTAGCATTTATTTTGTATTGCTATACATGCAAAGACATCTTTAAATTCCAGTTCACTAATGAGGGTTGTATTTTCCCATCAATGTATTATTAAACTCTTCAGATTAGAAAGATAGGTACTATGTGGATATGTACAGTAGTACATATATCTCTTAAGGGAGACAGGATTATTAGGGCAAATTAACATGGCCAAAAATCCTCTTTTCTTTGTGTATTGACTACATCATCCATGACACAGTCCTGCATTAGCCCTGGAGGCTCAGCCATTTCAGAGCTTAAAGTGGTCCAAGAGAGGTACTGAAGCATGTCTGTAATGATAGTGAATGGAGCCCATTACTGATCCTTATGTCTTCTCTCTCTCTCTCTCTCTCTCTCTCTCTCACACACACACACACACACACACACACACACACACACACACACACACACATACAATAATGATTAATAATAAAAACAATAAGGCATTCATTAACCATACTACCATACTACTTATCCTGTTTAGCCGGGGTACAGCCCACCAGTCTATTGCAGGCCCAACACACTGATTAATCCTACAAGGATCACGGGGAAGCTGTAGCCTTGGACAGCCACCTCTGGACAAGGTTGGGATACACTCTAACTGGCCAACACACATAGCCATTCACAGTCATTAGCAATCCAGAATAGCTGATTAGTATAATTTGCATGTCATTGGACTGTGGAAGGAAACTGGAGCATCCAGAGGAAACCTCTTCAAGCACAGGGAGAACATACGAACTTAACACAGAAATGCCCTCGCTGAGCCATCGACTCAAACCAAGAACTTCTTAAGTTATAGACTTGTTATATTTGCAGTTTCATCTAATGGCCAGTTCCCATTAATTTAGTCAAGAATATCATTAGAAAAAAAACATCTGAAGTTTAGGACTAAGTTTAAGACTTCCCCAATAAAAGTCCTAAGTTTGATGTTGATAGCAACCATTATGGCTAAGATATGTAAAACTTTGTATTTAGCATGCTAGTTACAAAAATCTGGTTGTTAATAATTATCAGACTTAAAATTCTTTTGACAGACTTTGCATCAAGCAGATTAGGCTAAAACTGTAGAATGAGTTCAAAAAAGTAGGTTTCACATAATTTGCAATTATCATTTCTGTCTGTGCTTTAAATTTGACTCTTCTCTTGAACGTGATCGGTGAATTCTAAAAAAAATATTATTGCTAACATAATAGGCTACACCCACTCTAATCAATCACAACACCATTGTAGTGGTGTACTATAGACGTGTCATATTTATAGTGCCCCCTAGTGGCCAATGCCAGCCAAATTTGATCCAGAGCATCCCAATCTCATCAGAGACAAGAGTCCTATGTTTCATGTTCATAGCATTTACAGTGGCCAGTACATGTAAAGCTTTGTAATTAGCAGGATAGCTACTAAAATTTGTTCATTAATAATTTGCACATTTTTGAATGATGAAAAGTTCAGTTTCTTCCTTCAAAAATTTAGTTGTTTATCTGTATGAGTAAACAAAGCATTTCTAGAACCTTCCAGAAATAGATATATAGAATATTGTAGAAATGGTCTGAGTGCTGCTTGGCTGCATATTAGTGAGCTGACACAGACCCAGTACACAAATGGAACAGTGGAGAACTTTCCGGATGCTTCTACATGGAAAGATATAAATAGGCCTTCAGCCTCACAGCTCTTCAGTCAGAGTTGTGCTTTGGAGAATCAACATTGAAATATTGAAAGATATCATCATTCATTTGTATAAAAGACCATCATTGGAAAATAAGATCACTTTGCAGATTGGATTATACCATCAGTTGAATATTAGCATTTAGATATCTGGATTATACTGAATTTTGCTACACTCTAAACTAGGTTTTTATGATGGAGTATTATTGGATGTGAAAAGACATGGAAATAACAGAACAGTACTGTAAGGAACCTTCTGGAACTGCACCATAGAACCTTGTGCAATCTATACAGAATCAACAGTGTATCTCCTGGAACTCTCAGATACTTCAGGAACTGCTGCATAGAAACCTACAGAACTTTCACAGTTTCAATATTGGAACCTTTGGAATTAAATAAAATTTTCAGACTCTCACCAGATTTTGGACCTCCTGCAATATACAAGATTGGACCTTTCATTCAGGTCAAAATAATTCATTATTTCATTCTATCAGCTAGTTGAACATATTGTAATTCCATAATAAATAATTGTATTGTAGAACTATATTTGCTCTTAGTTATTGTTGCTATCTGATTACTTTGTGTTACACTTGAAAACCACAGGTTGTAACATCTTGCTAACTTTTTTCATGCAGATTGGGCATAAACAGCCCAGTGAATGCGTGCATATACGTTTTTTTGAAAGTGCGACATACAGCCAAAAGCGTTTTTTCTACTGCAGCGCTCCCTGTAGGACAATAGGTGTACATTTTTGTCTCCGCAGCCCCTGTGGTGAACTGTACCCATGTGCTAAATATCTTTTCCAAAAGCCCAGTGGTTTGGGCTGTGTAACACGTTTTATTTATGGAAAAATAATAAGAAGCGGAACAATAAAAAAAATTGAAAACAATATGGTTCCCAGTCCTGCTTGGGTTGGACCCCTAATAATGTATTATCAGTATGCTTTTTTACATTTTGTGCAGATATGGAATTTCCTGTTTGGATTTTTATTGCTTAGGCAGGTCATGCATCCAGTGTGGATATTTTATATATTGATTTAAAATTGACCTGAAGCTTATCAATTTATTCTATTTTATATTTCCTTTCATGTCTATGTTTAAGTTTTTAGACATAGAATGATGGATATCAGGCCATTACTGTAGCAGTGAAGTGCATCAGCCTCTTATCATAATTCTGAGAGGCTGGACCATTTTCATGTATCCAATTAGACAGTGCTCAGAGCAGAAATCCCTTGTAATCATAGGATGGTTCTTGACAACCTGCTGTCCCTTAAGATCTGTGGCATGGGGCTGCTGTTTTTGTGCTGGAAGCAGAAACAGACCAGCAAACCAATGCTTTTTTCAGCACACACCGTAAAGCTTGTTTGCTATAACCAACATCCTGTTAGTATTTTCAGCCTGGAATGTTTAAATAATAAGATTGTGCTTTTTATACCTTAACGCCTATGTCTTTTAAAGAGCTCTGTAGAGATGTAATGATGTCTGAAATGTCATGACAAAATGAATAGCAAATGCTTTTCTTTTTTTCTTTTTTAATATCTTAGATTATATTTTAGTTATATGTAGTAAGGTATTTATAAAGTTTGCTTATATGGTTTGCTATAATACAAACATGTTTTTTTATTTTAAATTCCTCATTCATGGTAGTCAGAGGGAATGACTCTAGCATTGTTAGACATCAATGTAGTGGGTGTGCTGTGGTACTGTAGAAGATGATGAAACTGGAATGAAACCTAGCACTCTATCTGGTCAAGATGAACTATCAGATCCATCTGATCTGGTTGTGACATATCCATCAGTCTCCTCATCCCTGATTTATAATAATCATTTTTCTTGCTTGTCAGGTTTTACAAGTACAACCCTTACAGTCTACAATCACTGGCTCAAATTAAGTTTTAGCAGTGAAATTAAGTTTCAAATTAAGTTTAAATTGCAATGCAATTTCATACATAACTGACAGGCCAAATGGATACCTGTCCATCATTTTAGGGTTGCTATCTGTCATAGTTGAGGAATCTGTTTTATTAAATTATGTTGTATCCAAAGGCATTATATTGTATTCAAAAATACATCTATTTATATTATGCACAAAAGACGTAGGAGAAGCAGAATAAAAATAGAACAGTGTGATGACTGATTATTTATCTGCCGATGATATTACTTGTCTAATATTTTATGTGCATGGACAAAACATTGAAGTGGTTCAGTTAGAGTCCTAATCTAATTCACATTCCACATCTTAATTCAATTCAGGTTTATTTGTGTAGCACTTTTTAGAACTGACATTGTCCTAAAGCAGATTTACATAGTAAAGAAAAATAATTAAAAGAATTTATTTTTTCTACAATTTCTACATTTATTCTACAAACCCTACACATTCCCAGTGAGGAAGCCCATGGCGATAGTGGCAAGGAAAAACTCCCTTAGTCGACACGAAGAAGAAACCTTGAGAGGACCTAGACTCAAAAGGGAAACCCATCCTCATTTGACTGAAACCAGATTAAAACACAAACCATAAAGCAGAAACTTGATTATAGTTTAACATGAAGTCTAACTGGTTATCTTATAACTGTGATGGTAATAGTAGTCCTAAATCATTTCACCAGCAGTAAAAAGTCATCTTTACTGTTTCTGAGTATATATTTAGGTCTATATCATCATCATGAGCATCATTCTTAGATGAGAACTCCAACCAGTACTAGCACAATAGGATGCATTCCAGGATTTAGAAAGCAGAAGGATCAGGATCACTGATATCTCAGAAGTAGCATGTGTACCAGAACAAAAAAAGAGACAGGGGCAGGGTGGGGGGGGGCATGGGGGGGGTTTAGGTATGCTCATAACAGTGTAATGATTAAAGAAGAGTGTTTACTAGTACAGAGTGCAAGAAGGGACTCCAGCACGACTGACTATGAGAGCATAACTAAAAAGAGAACCAGAAGGAAGACAGACATGAGGGTGTGGTAGATCACGATGGATCATGACAACAAGTTCGCTAAGATAATATGGTGCAAAACCATTAAGTGCTTTAAAGCACTGTTTTATATTCAAAGTGAAAATGAATTGGGAGGCAGTGCAGTGTAGATAAGATAGGGGTGCTGTGTTCATGTCTTCTTGTTCTAGTAAGGACGCTTGTTGCTGCATTCTGGACTAACTGGAGCTTGTTTATGCACCTATTATGTAGTGAAATGGCAATACGTCAAATGAATCTGGTATTTTCTATGAAATGATCACAATGAACCATATAAAATTCATTTTTATATTTTAATAGAAAACATGAAAGAGTCCCATTCTATTAATTGTCATCCATTATTAATACACCTGTAGCAAATCTGATCTGACATTGAGGGAGAGGTAAGGTACCACCTGGACATCTACTAATCAACAGTATATCAGGGCTACCATGAAGAGAAAATCAAGTTCAGAGCCATAGCCATCTTGCTGTAAGTTGACCGTTTAAACCCCTGCACTGTCACCCATTAGCTTTCTTCTATATGCTAAAAATTCCAATTACCTCCACCAAGAAGGTTATTTTTACCCATGGTTTTTGTTTGTTGTTAGGCAAAAATGTTTTTATAAATTTTTTTACCAAAGTTGAGGCTTTTAACAAAGATAGATTTTAAAGACTTCATTATAGTTTCTAGATTATCCGGATCAAATTTTGGATCCAGGAACTTAAATTACATAATATTTTAAAATTTTAACTTGAAAAAATTCTGTTCTTTTGATCAATACATCATTTATTTATACTCCTGAAACGAATCTGACACTGAGCGAGAGGCGAGGTACACCCTGGACAGGACACCAATAAACAGTATAGTACAGTTAACACAATGAATTTCCAGGAATTTCTTAAAGGATTCTTTAACATATTGAAATATGATGATTTTTGACATTATGGGTCGTATAGGGGATTTTTGAGCTTGGCAGAGTTTTTCTTTTTTACCCTCTGAAAGCTCTTGTTTTAAGCAGTAAATTCTATCATGTATTTCTTGAGAACTCAAAGATTTCTTTGGCATGAATTTATTAATTATAAGCTAACTTTAAGAGTAAATGCTTCAGGTTCTTATTCTTAGTAAAATTGTCATGCAGTTTCTGTTTGAATGAAGAAATCCACCTTATCCCAACATAGACTTGTTGCATTGACGAGAAGTGTGTTCAACGTGGTGAAAACATGAGGTGGTGACTGACTCAGTGAAAGAAGTATGTGTTAGTCAAATACAGCAATCTTGTAGTTTATCCAAGCATGGGTTTTTGTCTTTCTCTTGTTTACTATGTGTCTGTATACTGCAGTCCCAGTGCTAATTTATGCAAATGTGACATTCATATTTATCAAAGTTGCCCTTTGCCTGAGAGCACATGGCATATTAATAGAAAACAATATGAATGAACAAGGTCCCGAACCTCACTTGGTGTCTTTAATGGAGCAGTATCGATCAAAATGCTCAGACTTTAAATTGCACATGAGGTCCAAATGCACAGTTGAAACTATGCATGGCATTCTGCACTCCTCAATCTTACCCGCAGAAAGGTCCAGGTCCAACATGGAGCAAGTTTAGCTAAAACCTGCCTACAGTTTTATTTATTTATTTATTTTTACATATTCTGAGCAAATGCTTAATGGCAGTTGTTGTATAATTGATGCATGTTACTTTAGTTTGGGCTTTATATCAGTCTATTTCTGCATTCAGACCTAGATTTTGGCCGGCATTTTTAGTCCTCTGTGTGTAAGGGGGGTTGCTTTTTTATTGCCTAGTCTATCTTCAGCCCTAATTTACACCTGAAATTTACTGTCCATCTTGGACAAAAATAATTAATCACCAGTACATTGGGCTCTCTTAATAAAGCAGCTGTGGCTTATTCCTCTAGAGCAAAGGAAACAAGGGGATAAATTTACAGTGAGTAAAAAATCGTTGATCCGCAGTGAAGTAACTGATGTTGTCATGCAAAATACAGCACTTGCAAACTACTGCAGTTTGCATACATTCACTTTTGAGTTTAATTGCGTGGTTGTGTGTTACCAAGTCTCTAAGAGGTTGTCCTAATTTGACCCGACAGCAGGCACACCTTTTTGAAGTTTGGAACATGCTCCTTTAGTAGTGTTATCTATTGTCTTTCACCTTTCATTTGTTTAAATATTAGGCAGTTGTGAGTCTGCGGCCAGATGTCTGTTCGAGGCTGTCTTGGAACAGGCAGGTTGGCGTTAACTAAGTCCCACATGTACTCATTCTCTGAGCCACCTGACCTTGCATTTTAAATGGGCTGTGAGCATGGGTAGCATTAGAATGGACTTTTACTCATGCTGCTCAATTTTCAACTCCAGTGAAACCACAATTATTTTGGCACTCTTATCCTCTCGTTCAGAGCTTGTGTAGTTTGCTCCAGGGTGACATCAATTTGCTTAGCTTCTTGGACCATAAAGGGCAACAAACGGCACATATAGTTTTTTTTTATTATTATTATTAAAGTTGGATTGATTTAATGAGGTTTCTGTGGCTTCCTCCAAAGTTATTAACTTGTTTGTACATCTGCATGGCTGAATTGATTTCATGTCCTTTACTTGTACATCTAAATTGACTTTTATGAATAATTGGCCTACAGGGGGATTGTTACAAAGCATTATTTAAACGCTAGGCCTTTGTGTAATTTGTTCAGTTTCCCCAGTGTGTGAGGGGAAATTTTCTTACTGACATTCTCTGTATGGTAATTGCTATTTTAGTTCAGTTGTGTTTGTCTGTCTGACTGTTAGCAACTTCCTGTCCACAGTTATTGATCTGTCTGAAAATTTTATGATGGATAGGTGATCACCCAAAAATGAATCCACACACTTATATGATGTCACACACACAAAAAGTCTTATAATAGACTAAATAAATAAATGAATAAATAAATAAAACATATCTCTTTCCAAACACATCCAATTTGAACACACCTCTGAATTTATTGTTAGGGTAAGAAGCTTTTATATCAGAACAAGTTTCATTCGGATATGATCCAGATTGTGCATTTGGTGACAATTTAAATTTAGCATAGGAAATCCCATCTTTTGGAAGTGTGGTAGTATATCTGGCTTGGTGGAGGTTTGCATTCTCTGAGTGCTCTTGTATTGGCAGCACTTGATTTATTTTGGAAAAATATTTTTGAATGGCAGATTATCTAACAAATAAAACAAAATCCAGTTTTTAAATGTATTTATTTATATATTAATTTTTTCGATGGGAGGGTTTTTGGTTACATTTTCCATTGTGGATTGCATCGTTGAAGAACTCGTCATGTGTTGTTAATATACTGGTCTCCAAACCTGCCTTTGATCTGTTCATGTCAGATTCAGTAAGTTAAATGTGGCCCAGAGACTGCACCTGAGACCTGGCTGAAAAGATTATTCTGTGTCAATATTCATTAACCCTGGGCCATTTCCATCGTCGTGCTCTCAGCTGCCATGGGAGGCTTTTATCTACAGGGTACTCAGCCTCAGTGCCTTGCATTATATTTTCATATTTAACTCCCTGCTCCAGCTAACAGAATCTGTGTGTGCTTTTAATACACAAACGTTCCACTCTGTTGGTTTTAAATGGGAGGAAACTGAAACAGAAGTGCTCATGTCTGCCCTTGGATACTGGAGAAATGTTCTAACACATTAAAAGGATGGTTTGTGTGCAGATGACCAGTGAAAACTCAAATCCTTTATCTAAAATAATGAAGCTTCTATTGATATTTTATTAATGAACAATCATCCGAACTGAGAGTATGACAAACAGAAGCCAGGCAACAGGAGTGCACTGTCAAATGCACCATTGTCGTTAATGGCTTGCAGATGGATGACTCTAACATCTTCGGTCACGGCTAGAGGCCTGGTATATCCAAATTGAACAAGAAGGAGACATATCTTGCTTTGTGATACCAAGTACTTTTTATTGCCCAAGTATTTAACCTCCTGTATGGTTCTCCAGCTCAAACCTCTTTTAAACAGAGTCGGTAGGGGAACAGCATGCAGTCATAAATCTCTGTATGCAGATAAAGCTCTTATTCAGGGATGTTTTATATGCATTTGTTCAATATTCTTCAGCCTGTGGTATCCTATAAGGAGAGTACAGAAAAACAATTAATTGCAAGGAGCCTAAAAGGGACATATTATACCTCAATTTCATAAATGACACAGTTCCCTGAGGTCTTGATCTGCTTCAGTCAAAAATAAGATTGTATCACCACAAATATCTTGTCTTTCAACCCAGGCTAAAGAGGCTGGGGAGTAGATACAACAATGCATCCTGTTCTGTGCAACCAACAACAGATCAGTTCCCGTGTTTAACTTTGTCTGGCACATGTGGGAAAGAAGACACATCAAACAGTTCACAAGCTGTAGCTGGAGATACTTAAATATTATTGTAACAAGTTCCTGTCTTGACCTAAGGAGAGCAGCTTTTCTGATCTAAGCAATCCCCTCAAAAATACAATAACCCTGGGTTGTATTATTTCATAGCTTTGATTTAATAGGCACTCCTGGTACCCAAATGTATGTTCACATACAAACACACAAATAATACTGCATATCCCATTTAACAATACTAATGAAATACTGTATATCCCATTTAATACATTCCCTTTTGTGTTCCTGACAGCCTCTGCAATTGTCTCAAGCTTTAGGCAAGCCTCCCTCTGGCTCTCATTACTAACACACACTGACATCCAGTAGCTAGATCAGGAACGTTTTAAGCAAAGCATTGCAGTGTTACCTCCAGCACTGCGCTGTGACAGCCCCTTGCCTCAGAGGAGCCAGCTGTACATGAGGGCGGGGCAGTGGTTGATCTGAGTTGTCTCTGAGGTCACTTATTTTAGGCTGTAAATAGATTGAGAGACAGCAGTAAATGTCATCTCAATGCTGCCAGCCTCCCCTTATTCCCCCAATGCCCGAGTCATTTTAGTCATAAAATGAACATTAGCAAAGGGTTGTCCATATGCCATGGAGAGACAGCTCTGAGAATGTTGTACTATGTTCAGTTCAGTTTTCTTTTTTTTTTAGAAACCTGAAACGCCAAGCGATCTAAATTTGATCAATGTACATGAATGCATGTTTGAGTACAAAGCTGCTTAATTATAAACTAAGTAGATAGGAGTAGGAGTTGCTTTTGATTTTATAAACAAAACCAATGATTTGTTGCAAATCTTGTTGCAAAGTTGCTCTTTCTGTCCTCTACAGGACATGCAGCAGAAATCTTTGCGGACCATTTCCTTTGAATTGCAGAACTGGAGATTTCTTTCCTTGTGAAGCACTTACCCAGGCAATTGATTTAGCTGTGTCATCACCTTGCATGCACTAACCACCATGCCTTCTCACTGATAACTTCACTGACTTCAATCAGAAAAGTGAAGCCAATCGATTAGAGCAAACAGTCCTTGAATTCGCGCTTAGACGAGTAATGTGAGTCACCTAAATGAGTTTTTCCCAGGCATCTAAATGAGTGTGCTCATTGTGTTTTAATAGCCTCATATCTTCCATGCATGGTGAATGGGAACGTTTCACAATGTATTTTAGTGTGTTAAATGCAGTCTGTCATCTAGAACACTTTTCAGTACAGATCGCTGAAGTCTGTCTTAACTTACAGTGTCTTTAATCTACTTTTCTTTCCTTTCTAAACTTACTCAGTTGGAACAATGGCATATTTGGGTTTAGGGTTTTAACGTATGGTTAGCCAAGCCTGAATGTGAAACTGTCAGAGGACCAATCATCCATAGATGAGCAAGCAAATTGGTACCCTTAAGCATGAAGAACTGATTGGTGCAATTGTGTCTATTACTCTGCAGCTTTTTTTCCTAATCCTGTAGAAATCCCTCCTCGCTGAAATTGAGGGCGACGCCTATTCTTGCCCTCACAGTTTCGTTTTCTTCACTTATGATTGGCAGATCAGTTTGCTCAATTCAGACTGTATGAAACAACGATCCAATCCTTCAGCAGTAAAGCATTATGTGCCTGATGGTTGCAGGTCAGGCATTGCTACGCTTCCTCACTACACACAGTCCAACCTTTTGCTATGTTCACTTTTGGTTGCATAGAAATACTACGTATAAAATTTACAAAAGCCTGATGAGCAAACCTTTCTTTTCCCCTGTTAAATCTGTGGGAGGAACTCATATTCAAGGTGATTGCCCTCTTTCCCCTCTATCTAATGATGCATTGTGATCACAACCTAGTCCATTGATTGCACAGATGCAAATGGGGCACAGCAGGACGCATGATCGTTGTATCAGATGAACAGGCTTTTGTTGTGTTGAACAAAAGATATGAACGCATATGATTATTAATCTCAGCTTTGCAGTGGTTAAAGAAGCTGAACTGTGGTTGGGAAAAAAAAACCTCTAGAAGTTAAACCAATGATTTCATGAGCTCAGCTCATTCATGAACAACAGTTAATTTTACTTTTTATAAAACTGTATTTATTCTTTAAAAGAATATTCTATGATAGTGTTTTAGTTATGGACTATAAAAAACCTGATTTTTTAATATATTTTTTTATTCAATCATTTTTGTAGTCTTTTATTCTTACAATGCATGTTTCTTGGCAATGGCCTATTTGAGGTGGTTTTGAAAGTGCTGAGTTAAATTCAGTGCAACAATATCCTTGTTTATTCACCAATTAGATTTGTATTTCATCCTAGTCAGCCCATCAGCCCATTTTACCTCAGGGTAATCCAGGGTAAGTCTAGGGAAAGAGTGCAATATGCGATCAGATATTTTACCCCTTTGTCTCTTTTACTTTTTATATATAGCCAGGCGTTTTGCCACAGTGTCCAGTGCAATTTTGCATCACCTCGTCGCAGCGAAACAACACAGCCACACAGCTCAGATATACTCTCTCAATAAACCCAGTGTCAGTGAGAGTAATGACATTATTAAAGCGCTATACATATATAAAGAGGCTTCCGTTTGATTTACTTGGAAAATTATGTGGACTGCGGAAATGGAGTCTATGTTTTATACAGTTTTAAAGGAGTAGATGAAACAATACATTTTTAAATTCCTTTGTGTCCTCAAATTCATATTTAATACTAACTCATTGAAGTCACAAGAAAAATAGCTTTTATTAAAGTAATCTGTTAAAATAGCCACACAGAATTGACTATTGAGGCTAATTCTTAAATGACTCCAATAATATTTGGAAACACAATGAAAACAACAGTAGACAGGCTATTTTCTCAAACAGTCATGAAGTCTAGGCATCTATTTCCAACCAGCCCAAAGTAATAGGCATGCAGTCATGCTTGCTTTTTGAGTCTGGCTCAGGTGAAATTGAAAGGATGGCACACATTGATCCATGCAGTGATGAGGTGACCTCTAAAACAAATGTCAAAATTCATCTTAACCTCAGCGCTCTCAGCAGAGCTTTATGCCCAATAGATACCGTTAGTGAACAATGTGCACAAAGCAGAACATCCCTCCACTCAGCTTTTGGTTGAGTTGTCTGGGGACCCTCTTGACAGCATGCTTGGGACCTAAAGCCTCATGAATGTCACAGGGGATGTGCAGGTTCATCTCTCCATCTCTCTGCGTTCACAATAAAGCTTAAGCTTCGAATGGAAGACTGCTTTTTGCATGTTAACTTGCTCCATCAGTTCCTTATCTTTAATCTGAGGTTTCTTCTATTCCAGGCCATAATATTAGGAGAGAGAGGCACTAAATGGGAAGATCTGGATAAACAATTATAAATCTGGATTTCCTTGTTGGGAGTCTTGTATGTAGAATTTTGGCTGTGAATAAACCATTTTTTATGCATATTTTAATGATGGTCAGGCATACTCATGTAAAATATTGAATGAGATTTAACACAGTGCAACTATCTCTCACGTACTCATTTGGCAAACCACTTAATTCTACTATAGTCATGGGGAGGCTGGAGCCTTTATCAGCCGACACTGGGCGAAGGCAGGGTACACCCTGAACAGCTCGCCAGGCCATTGCAGAGCCAACACAAACACAACCATTCACAATTACACATCCACATCTAGGGGCAATTTGGAACAGCCAATTAGTCCAATGTGCATGTCCCAGAGAAAACCCACACAAGCACAGGGAGAACATGTAAACTCCTCACAGGAAAGCCCAAGCACAGGACTTGAACCCAGGGCCTCCTTGCTGTGAGGTGAATGTGCTAACCACTACACTACAGTGCTACCTGACACATCTCTATCTGTTTAATGCTTCTTATCTGTATTTACATTAAATCTGTAGAAGATTGAGCCCTTTGATAGGAATACAACTATGCTCTAGTAAGAGCGGGAACAAGAGCACTCTGAGACCCACACTTTCAAAAAATCATTATATCTCACCATATTAAAGACTCATTAAAAAAGTCCTGGATCCAGAATGATCTGGTTTATCTCCAAAATTTAATGGAGTCTTCCTGGTCCAAAGCCCCACCTCTGGCAAAAATTTAATGAAAATCTGTACAAGACTCTTTGCATAATCCTGCTAACAAACACAGAAATCTGACAAAAACATATCCTTGTTGGAGGAGGTAATAAACTTTAAGCACTGTCACTGTAGTCTGTGAACATAACTACATTGTACTGCTAAATACTTTTTTCAAGCAACTTGAGCAATTATTAATGTTTGTTCAATTTAAACAAAGATGTGGCACGATAGGGAAGTGGTTTACATGTTTGCCTCACAGCAAGAAGGCCCTGGGTTTGAGTCCCTGGAATTTTGCATGTTCTCCCCATGCTTGCATGGGTTTCCTCTGGGTGCTCCAGCTTCCTCCCATAGTTCAAAGACATGCACATTAGACTAATTGGCTGGTGATATTTTAGTTGCATCCTGTAAGATACCAGGTCTGATATATTCAGTCACATCCTGATATTAAATAAATAAATAAATAGATAGATAGATAGATAATTAATTTTAAAAAATCAAAAGACTTTCAGCCCTCATTTATTTCGAGCCATACATTCAGTCGTCTCACTGTTCCTGCTCATTGCTAGACAAGCCATGTCACAAGCTGTGAGAAGTCATCTTGTGATGAGATCCAAATGAGCAAGCTACCGATGATAATCATACATTCTGCTGGCTGAAATGCATAATCAATCTGCTTATGGTTATTGGGTGAAAATACAAGAGTGCATGCGGGAAATAGAGCCTCCTAAATAATTAACTTACTGACCACAGTCTGCTCTGCTGGGGCTGCATTAACCTGATGCTGGGCTACTTTCACTCACATTACTCACTAATGGAATCTTCAGTGCCATATATAAAGTAAAATCCATGGAGTGCGCAATGGGCAGAAATGCAGATGTCAGAAAATTTCTGGTGCAGTTCAGTATTCGCAGACCTCGTGGACTGTCACAGTGTTGGCAGCAATGTCTTGGCAGACCCCAGGAGCCCAGTGGACATGGCTGACATATTTCTAATTCACTTACTGTTTTCTCTTGCTGTTCTTCTCCAGTCTGAATGGTGAGAGATCAGAGTAATATGTTATTGCACTTTTCAATTTTTTCATTAGCAACTGAGTGCAGTGGACCAGAGAGATGTCGTTTGTTCTCAGAAATGGAGTAAACAAGTAAATAATAAGATAAATGGAAAAGAAAATACATCTCTAGTCTTAGTTGCACCACATAGATAGGCATCACTCAACACTAGTGTCAGGCTAAGGAATTTGTTGAGTATCTCTTGACAAATTGATCAATTGAATGAAGTTTTTTTTTTCTTTGTACAATGCCATCTAAATGGGGGGGGGGTAGCGAGTAGAGAAAGCAGGCAATGAAAAGTAATTACCACACTGTGGCCAGTTATTTTTAATTTAATTATTAGCACTGAACCACAATCTGTAGGCTGTGCTGAAATTTGGTGCCGCAAAAACAATCTACTCTCTGTGGGACATGGACTACTTTTGTAATATAGGTTCAGTGATGGGCCATCTGGTTTTTTGAAGCAATAAACTTCCTCATATGTGATGCGATGACTATTAGAATACTGATTTGAATGTTTTGTAAGCACTTGTGTCCCCAGGAATATTATTGAATTCATGGCTCATAGGTGATGAATAACCTATTATTTGATTCATAACAACACAGTTAGAGGTCCAGAAGTACATGAATAAAGCTTGATTAGTTTTCATCATGCTCCTCTGCTATTCATGTTGAGACTGGTTGCACATCAGAATTAAAAAAAAAAAGTAATGATACAATATAATGTTAGGTACCTCTTTATGTGATGCTATTTTTCAGAACTAATTCACTGCACAGTTCTTCTCTTTCCATTCAAAAGTCTTTCATATTGACCCTTACTACTGGTGACAGTTAATAAAACCTAAATTCCGTTCCTTTTATAAAAAAAATTCTAAGACAAAGCAGTGAAACATATTTAATATTATGATAGTTTACCAGTAGGATATGTGTATGCAAGTACCACACACACACACACACACACACACACACACACACACACACACACACACACACACACACACACACACACACACACGTCAACTCATTGTCTAATCCTAGCACTGGATCCAATCCCTTATACAATGCTCCAGACCATTTCCCAAGATCATCTCCACTTCATCTACACTATCATATCTGGTAATGTTACAAACAAGCTTTTATATTTATGGCATTTCGCAGATACTGATATCCAAAGTGACATATTTTTTTTTATAAAGATGAGCAGTTCAGTGTTAAGGTTCTTGCTCAAGGGCCCAATTGTGTTAGATTGGGGGTACTGGAGCTTGAACCTCTAACCTTCAGATCAGTAACCCAGAGCCTTAACAAATGAGCCTCCACTGCCCCTACCTTACAGCACTTTCAAAATACACTATCTACAATCAGCTGTTTCTATCTCACGCAGAACAACCTCCAGAATCCTGAACAGTCTGGCAGCACATTGCATAGGAGACAGTCCTTTTGGGTGCCACTGAGAAGATACATGCTGCAAGATTGGCCAAACCACCACCAGTACTCTTCCTGGTTGACCTTTCAGCAGTGTCTGACATAGCAAAAACAAGATTCTCTTGTTCATCCTTATGATTCTTTGAATTCATGGAAGGAATTCACATCTGCTCCACTGGCATCTGTCAGACCTGAGTATTTAGTCCTCTTTTGTCCTCCCTCTATACTCCTTATCCTCACATGGTTTCTTATGTCACTGCTACATAGGCGATACTCACCTTATCCTCTTCTTTCCTCCCTCAGATGCTCATGTGTGTGCCCAGATCTGTACAAGTCTAGCAGATATTTCATCATGGATCAGCTGAATCTCAACCCCATCAAATTTGAACTGCTGTTCAGTCCATCTGAGCCATACACACATCAGGATCCTGTGATAACCCTGGACAATTCCCTGATGTCTCTTTTATTCACCACATGCAACCTTGTGTTAAGCACAGACCTGTGATTTTCCTCTTACATTGCTAATGTATCTGGCGCATGTTGTTTTTGTCTCTTTAACATAAGATGTTCAGTCCATTTCTTTCAACACAGGTACTTGTCATCTCAAGTCCAGACTACTGTAACTAACTCCTTGAAGGTCTGCTTCTGAGAACAATTTAACTTTTGTAACTGATCCAGAACGCATTTGCATGACTCGCTATCAGCCTTCCCAAGTTCCCCTACACCAGTCAACTGCTATGCTCACTTCACTGGGTTCCTGTAGAATAAAAGACTGATGCTTGCCTATAACAGCAAAAATGTACCAGTACCTTACTATCTCAAAGCACTTATCACACCTCGCACTGCACTGTGTATAAACCCATACTCCAGCACTACTCAATTGATGGCACCAAGGTACAAAAAGACGTGCCTCACATTTATTGCACCAAGGATGGTGAAATTAATTTCCTTTAGATGACCAGAGTCACTGGTCACTGTGTATCTTCAAAAGATGACCTTCTTTCAGAGGTCCTTGGATTGGTACTTTCACTTTTTATTTTTATATCCAAATACTATTTACAAAAATACAATCTATGCCGGGGCAGTGGTGGCCCGGTGGTAGGGTGCTGGATTACTGATCCCAAGGTTGGGGGTTCAAGCCCCACTATCAGCAGGATGTCACTGCTGTCCC
>JAOUQZ010000028.1:13480005-13491986 GCA_028564935.1 Neosilurus hyrtlii | reverse complement strand
AAAGCTGCTTTGTGACAATGTCAATTGTAAAAAGCGCTATACAAATAAAACTGACTTGACTTGACTTGACTTGACTTAATATAGCCCATCCTACAACAGATCGTCATGGGATGGACTGTAATGGGATTCTCTCACATGCTGAAATAACCAAAAACTCGGATGGATGGATGGATGGATGGATGGATGGATAGACAGATAAATATTTTATTTATATTAAGTTGGCTTTAGTCATTGGAATAACGTCAGAGAAGCTGGATGTTGCCCTAGTTACCGATTTCCCAAATTATGAGTTGAATGACCATCCCATCACTCTTTCATCACAAACCTTGACTGAAGGATTGTAGCATTACTTCAGGAAAAAGAAAAAGTACAAGCTTGGTGAGGGAACAGTTGTTTATAACAGCTGCTATAACACATAACAGTCAAAAGTCTGGATACACCTACTCATTCTAACTGAAATACAAGGTATGTCCAAACTTTTGACAGGTACTGTCCACTCAAAAAAAAGTTTATGCATACAAACCTACATCCCATTATAAATCCTCAATAAACATTCTTTACACAGCTGTGTATGTGTAAAGAACACATCTGTACATCTGCATATTAATGAAGAAAAAGTGTGATCTCTGTGACTTTGCTGGTGTGCTTGTTGGTACCATATGGTCTGGTTTGGGTATTTTATAAACTGCTCATCACCTGGGATTTTCACTCACAACAGTCCCTTTTTACAGACTATATGAAGAACAACAAAAAATGTAAATGACAGTAGCACGTGAGTGACATTTTTGTGGGAGGAAATGCCTTGGCAATGAGAAGTCAGAGGAAAATTGCCAGCTTGGTTTGGGCTGCCTGAAAATAATTAATAGTCAAATAATCAGTTTTTATAACCGTGCAAGAAAGAAGAAAATTATCTCAGTATGCACAAAACATTAACCTTGAGGTGAATAAACTCCAACACCAGAAGACCACACTGGGTTTTACTCTTGTCAGTCAATTCAGAACAGGCCTTCGTGCGATCAGACTTACCCAAACTGGATATCTATACTGGCCTCCACTGGACACCATTCTGATGTGTAATGTGAACATCAGGTGAAGCTGTTGACTGCATCATTTTATGCACTGTGCTGCAGCTACACTGGCTGATTAGATAACTGCATAAATGTGCATGTGTACAAGTGTTCCTATTAAAGTGAACAGTGAGTGCAGAGGCATGAAGAAAAGGCATGAGGAAGATCGGTAACAAGTAGTGATCAATGTCACAAATTTGATCATATTTATACTGGAATAAGGACCTACAAATAGTGCTGAAATAAATAATAAATAAACAAACAAATAAATAATTGGCAGCATAGCGGCATAGTGGTGAGCACGTCTGCCTAACAGTAAGAAGGTTCTGTGTTCAAGCCCTGTGTCCGGTGAGGGTATTTCTGTGTGGTGTTTGCATGTTCTTCCCATGCTTGCATGGGTTTCCTCTGGTTGTTATGGCTTCCTCTCAGAGACCAAAGACATGCACATTAGACTAACTGGATATTCTTGACTGCCCTAATTATGGATGTGATTGAAAATGGTTCTGGGTGTGTTGTTCCATGTGCTTCGCACAAAGTCATCTGAGACAGGTTCTAACCTCCATGCTTCCCTAATAAAGGATAAGGCAGTAATGTAAAAACAAACAAACAATCAATCAAACAAAAAAACACATAAATAAACAAATCCCAGGTTTTTAGTGTGGTCTCAGAATTTTGGAATAAATACATTACAGGGAAGTCTTTTTTAATATGCAGTTTATATATGTTTTTTGATATGCAGCCAGTGCTGCCAAACATGTACAGTCAGTCTTCCAGTGAGCAAAAGATCACGTCACAGAACACTTTGATGTGTAGCATAGACAGAATCTGCTCAGGCTACAGGAGGCTGAAATTCCCATTCAGTATGAATGATATTGACATTGGAGATATTGACATACTCAACACCAATGGCAATTAATTATAGATATTTTGTGCAAAGCACATTTTATTCCCAGATCAATTACAAATCAATTATGAGGAAACAGACTTGACTTTGAAGACCAACAATCCTGTCTGCAAATTAAACTTTGTTAAAGTGTGTAGAGACAAATAATGATTGATATAGTTTCACATCTATTTTTCATTTCATTATTTATATTAATACAATGTAGAGAGATACAACAAATTAACAAATTGTACAACAAATTAACGCTGTCAAATCCTTATGCTGTATTTACCTAATTTTAATTAGATACACACTTATTTCAAGTGTAACAAAAACCCTAAACTAAGCTTTAAATGTTTACTTAAGCTTATATTCAGTATAATTATTTCTAGTTCTGTATGCACTGGGTAGCACATCCTCAGGGCTTGCAGCAGTCTAACATGTCTGTACCTTAGAAGGCTGCAGGCATAAGAAGCTGTTTTGAAAGGTCACTTAAAAATTGTTTTGAGGATCACATATTTTTTCATCAAAAACAGGCACAAAGGCAAATTTAAACCCTGATCAAGAAAGTTAGACTCTGTAAATATGATAAATGCGCACACTACTATATATATATATATGTACATTCAAAATTTTAGATAGTTATATTCCATGCCCTTAACCTTACACTTAACTGATTCCTTTACCTGGTAAACCACTGTGCGGTTGCATAGTGGAATATGTGATTATATTTTATTATGTAATATATATATATATATATATATATATATAATGTAAATATTTATATATATATTAATTTATGGGGCAGTGGTGGCCTAGTTGTAGGGGCCCCACTATCAGTGGGTTGTCACTGCTGTCCCCCCAGTGCAGCTAACTGGATCATCAAATGCTGGCCATGTGTCTCACTGTCTATGGTGAGAGGCATGTAAAAGAACCGTTGCTGATTTTCGTCCAGAGTAGGCTGCATAGCCGTCAGCGTGTTTCTGCCCTGCGATGGCAGAGCTGTCCATTGTGTACTCTGCCCTCGCCCAGAGCCTAATTAGGAATAAGCGGTTCAGAAAATGAATGAATGAATGATTATTAATTCATTCATTTTCTGAACCGCTTTATCCTAAATAGGTTTGCAGGGAGGACAGAGTACACACTGGACAGCTCATCAGACCACCGAAGGGCAGGATCACTCTGACGGCAATGCAGCCTACTCTTTTTTTTTGCACTGTATTGTTTTTGCACTGTTTGCACATGGTTGCACACTTTGCACTTTATGTGGCTAGGACAAAATGTATTATGCACTGTGACAGCTATATGTGGTTGAAATGACAATAAAGCTTATTGAACTTACACTTGAACTTTAAGAAAGTCAGCAATGTTGTTTTACATGCCTTTCACCACAGACAGTGAGAGACATGGCCTTGATAACCCAGTTAGCTGCACTGGGGGACAACAGTGAAGCGGCTTAGAAAATAAATGAATGAATAAGTATATAAATGAAACAAAGCCTTTTTTACCCCCACCTAAACACACAAGCTCTACTTATGGTGTTTGGTAGACCACTGTAGGGGTGGAACCTTGTAACGAGCCTGAGATATAGAGGAATAATATGTATTTCAAATAAACTGTAAGTATAAAGTTCTCTGTTCCAGTCCATTTGTTCCTGAAATTTGGTCTTTATAAGGGGCAGCACTGTGTCATAGTAGGTAACACATCCGACTCAAAGTAAGATGGTCCTGTGTTCGAGTCTTGGGATGACAAGAGTGTTTTTGTGTTTATTTCTCCCTGTGCTTGTGTGGGTTTCCTCTGGATATCCTGGTTACCTCTACAGTCCAAAGACATGCAAATTATGCTAATTGCCTGTTCCAAATTGCACCTAGGTATGAGTCTGAGTGTGAATGGTTGTGTATGTTGTCCCTGGGATGGACTAATGAGCTATTCAGGATGTATGCCTTTGCACAAAGTTGGCTGAGATAAGCCGGCCAGTCCAGGATTAAGCGGTTTAACAAATAAATGAATGAATGGTCTTTATAAGTCTAACTAGCTACTGGCCACTTCCCTTTTCCTCTAGTAGATTAACTGCTTTTGGCACAAAATGGCAGACAGTGGAAGTGCTGATCTGATTTCAGCAGAGACTTTTCATGCTTCAGAAGAGAAAAAAAAATTGACAAGTGGGCAGGAGAATTGATTTTTGTATGTTTATTAGATACTCAGTATTTAGTTTTGCCTTCTATTGCCTTTATAAAGGCTGGCATTCTATCTGGCAATGTTTTTTATATAGTTTTTCGTGTTCTTTTTTCCCCCACAGTTTCTGTAGCACTGTGTTTCAAATTGTTTGTAACTGTTCCTAAAGAATGTCTTTGGAGAAAACCTCCAAAGCCTTTAAAGATCAATTCGTGACTCGATTAAATCCCATATTTGTTCAAGTCGATTCAAATCTGGAATCTTAGCCAGTTCATCATTTCCAATGTTCCAGGTTGCTGTTTCTATTAATATTTCAATAATCACTTCATAATTTAGATAAATGCTTGGGATGACCATGTTCCTGATGTGAAGCTATAGAAAAAAGAGACCACTTAAAAGGCTCCCCATTAAAAGTGGGGCTAACATAATGAAAACGTGGTTCAGGGAGCATGAGGAATAATTTTCACACATGAACTAGCACCATAGAGTCCTGACCATAACCCTATTGAAAAATATTTGGAATGTGCTGGAGAAGACAAGATATCAGTGAAAAATGAACCCAACTATGGATGGAAATTATGATGTTGGTTAAGTTTGTTGATACAGTGCCATAACGATTATATGCTGTAATCAGTGCTAAAGGCAGTCCAACAAAATATTAGATAGAGTATGTGACCTTTTTTTTTCATAATAGTGTTATAATTTATTATAGTGTATATAAAAGTATGGTCAAAATCAGTTTGGAATTTTTTCAATTGTGAATTTATTCAGTCCTATATGTATCCGTCATCACTGTGAAGCAGTGACAGTCTGTACACTCTGTTTATTCTCTCAAAAGCTGTCTCATCTCAAGTTGTTTATCCTTTAAATTTCTCTCATTAAAGTGGATGTCCTTTCACAGAAGCTTTGAGTTAAAAATGTATCCATAGTAACAACTTTTTGCACCAATCAATCTACCCAAGTGTATATCAAAGGGAGACAATCAATATTTAGGCCTTCAGTCAAGATATCCATAGATCCCTGAATTGTTGCTCAGCAATCTTCAGTTTGACAAATCGGAAAGCGAGGGTCCAAGCTCAGCATTTAATTTAAACCAACCCAACTAAACTGCAAATCAATTACTTGTAAAAACAAGTTAAAGACCATCAAACTATGTCATTCTGGGAATACAGCATCAGTATACCAGGGAAACAAAAATAAACACAATACAATAAAATACAGTAGAATACATTCGCCTCAGACTGAGACTCAAGGGCAATCAATATCTAGTTGAAAACAAATTAAACAAAAACTATTCAACTAAAAGCTGGATCTAAAGAAAATAGAATAAAGCACTATGGAAAGCAGCATTATGACTGCATAATGTCGGAACCCCCCCCCCCCCCCCCCCCCCCAAAAAAAAAAAAGATAGAAAAGAAAAAAGAAAAAAAAAAACATTGATGAGTCTATAGACATCACATGGCTTTAGGTGGGGGAAAAACAGAGGCATAAGACTCAAACATTGGTAGAACCAGCAGCATACAAACAGGACAAAAACCTCAGACAAGACCTAGGAAAGGGCAGGGGTTAACACTGAGAATGGGCGAAGATCAGATGCTGTGAGTGAAATTTGAGTAAAAATAGAGGCTGTGACAAGCTGGAACAGCAGAGCCATCAGCAGGTGCAGCTGGATTTATTGGATACAAAATACACTCCATCTAAGGTACGCGTGCAATAAAAAGTTTCAAATATAAAAACAATCTTGAAGCTCCAGGGTGTGTTTCTTGCCCAGCAAAGATTTTCTCAGTTGATGGGATCAAATAATGGCCCATCTTCCATAGCCATAGTTTATATGAGAGCAGTAAGTGAAATGGTTATAATGGTAAGTAGAGGATCACGATCTTTTAGAAATAGTATCAGTGGAGTAGATATTGCTGGAGGCAGACACCTAGCTGTCACATTGGAGGGACAGTGTAGGAATGGAGCTGTGGGATAAGGTACAAAGAGATGTTGAGGCAGTATACAGTATATATGGGAGGCGCAGTAAACAAATAAATACTTATCTAAAATAAATATTTCACATTGGTAGGTACATTGGCTAATTAGCTGCCAACATATCTAAAAGAAGAGTAAACTTTAAACTCTGCTGGACCTTTTGCTACAGTTAAGTCTCTTATAATGTGTTGACAAACTTAATCCTTATTGCAAATCCACTATTTATCCAAAGTAGACGCCTTTCATTACATCATGCCCAATTAGTAGATAGGATTACATATTCCAGATCCACAAAGCATGGTAATTCAAAAACAGCCTCTATGAAAAACTTGCAAATTTGTTTAGAATAGCTAGATCAAGTTATCTGAAATGGGCAGTATGGTGGCTCAGTCTCTCAGCAAGAAGGCCTGTGTTTGATTCCTGGGTACTCTGGTTTCCTCCCACAGTCTAAAAACATACACAGTACGCTAAGTGGCTGTTCCAAATCACCCCTATGTGTGAGTGTAAATGTGAATGGTTGTATTCACAGTATTCACAGTCAGCTGAGATGGGCGCCAACCTCCCCACGACCCTAATTAGGATTAAGCAGTTTAGAAAATGAATGAGTGAATGAAATAATGGCACACTGCTATCTTCAATCTTATCCACAAAGGGCCAGTGTGGCTGCAGGCTTTTATCCAAACCAAGTAGTGGCCACAACTGCTTAACCATTTCATCTTATTCTTCATTCAATTATCAAGTAGACCTCCATTTGGTTTGTAATGAAAGTCTAATGAAAAGTCACAGTGACTTTTGTGGATTTTGGGGGATTCAGATGTGATTTAGCCCATGATCAGCCATTTTTGTAAAAAATTATTGTATGTATGTGCATAAGTAAATAACTTTATTTATGTTCACATTATTGTTTATTTGTGCTGCTGTTTACAGAAAAAATCACAAATGAATAAATTAACTGATAGACTCATATAAAAATCCCAAAGGTCTGAGCAATAAATATCATGGATTGGTCCTAACATTTCACGTGTGTTATAATCGCTTTGGATACAGTTTGGCACTAATTATAAATGTTTGTGCATTCATTTAATTTCTTGCAATATGCTTACAACATGTCCTCAGCCCTCACTATAAGCACAGGCCTTGGAACTTCAATTTTCTAGCCAAATTAAAATTAACTGGCAGTTGGATATAACGGTGTAATGATATTAAACAGTAAGTCATTTAAAACATGTCTAAAGGAGCTGCTACATGCCATTATATCCTTCACTAACCGCTTGCATCAAACTCCATAAAGAGAACTTATTTGGCACTGCAGATTCAGTGGGCACATGATGCACATTGGAAAGAATAATTAAAAATGTAAAATTATAAACTGTGTGACATCAGACCCTGTGAAACCCTCATTTCATATGTGCTTTTGCAACAAACAAGATGGTGATAAATGTATTATTTTCTTCAAACCAAATTCTTGGTATGTTTCATAATTTTGTTCAAATATATTTTCTGTATAAATTAGGAGAAAATTCGGAAAATTGGTGTGCAACGGTCTTAACGCTGCATTCACACAGTTTAGAGTGGTTAAAATAAAATTTTTGCTAGGCTGTTCACAGATTTCAATTACTCCTTTATATAATTAGTCTAAACAGATCACGCTCCTCAGCTGACCCATATTTACAAAGGAACAATGTGTCATGTGATGCATTGACATCTATTGTAAGATGCATGGTATTCAGCCAAAGCATATTCTTTTGTTCTTCTTCTTGATTTCTTTACATTTGCTTTTAAAGTTTTAACTTTCCTTTGGCACTGCAGCCTAGTCCTTGCATGACCCCTTAGGTGGTTATAAGGGCATCATCAACCCAGATGATTGTCAAGTATGTTACCCTGCAGTACCACCACCTTCTTCACTTCCACCTTCCATCATTTTTTCCCCAATAGCATGAAAATTAGGAAAAATATTGAGTTGCACAGGGGTCATATAAGACAGAGGTTAATATATGTTTTTGATTTCAGTACCACAGGTAAAATTGGCCCCGGTTGGAATTGAAAATGTCAGATTCACACAAGCATAAAAAAATCTGTGTCATATTTAAAAAAAAAAAAAAAAAAGATTTCTTCAGATAAAATTTGAAGTTATGGTTTGGTGTGCCTGCTACGTCTATGAATATAGCAGTAATGGGCTTAAACCACCTGCAGTTGATAGGCTGCCAAAATCTACACTCTGGGCTAGAAAGAAATCAACCTCAACTAAGCTAATGTGCATTGTGCATCTTTGTTCTGATAACAATTGGTGTTAGTGTTCATAATTTCAAATCAATATGAGTTAATGTTGATGCCAAAATAAATAATTTTCTTTTATTTAGTTTGATGTCTTTTGTTTTCTTCCAGAAGAGAAAGGTTATAGACCCACTAGTCGATTTATATCAGCCATCCTGATAGAGCCACCAGTTTTGTTTTGTTTTGTTAAATATGTCATTTGTCTCTAAAACCCCATTCAGACTTACAGACATTCATTTTGGTGATCAGATCACGAAACAACAGCACTAAATACAGGACTGAATGGAGACAAATGTGACTTTTCATCACGTGCAGAGGTGGTCTGGGAATGCATTAATTGCCAAGATGCTAGTTTTTCCTGAATAAGCAAACAAATTCTGAACCATCCATTTTTGTAAACAAAACAAAACTGTTGTCTTTCTCAACATCTATTCATTACGTACTATTAACAATATAAACATTTTTATTCTATTAATAAAACTCATTTAACTCATATATGATGGCCTTTAAACTACATTAACATGATCATTATGGTGTTAAGGTTTGAAGGGGGCATATTTTAAGTTTGATATTGGGTATTGGATAAAAAGAGAGAGAGAGAGACAGAAAGAAAGAGAGATACTAAGGCCCTGTTCCATGCTAATAGAGCCATGATTTTAGGGGCACAGGGTGTGCAGTTGTCAGAAGCCCACGTCCATATATTATCGACTAACATCAACTTCCAGCAGTTTCAAGTTAGAAATACATCTAAGGCTACATACACCAATTAGCCATAACAATAACACGACTGATAGGTAAAGTGAATAGTAATGGTTATCTTACTGCAAAGGCCCCTGTCAAGGTCTAGGATTTATAGCAAGTGAACAGTCAGTTCCTGATGTGTTGGAAGCAAAAAGAAAAAAAAAAAGAAAAAAAAGAGCAAGCATAAATGTATCATTCATTCAGTTTTTTAGTCGCTTAATCCTAATTAGGGCCGTGGAGAGGTTGGCACGTATTTCAGCTGACTCTGGGCAAAGGCGGGGTACACACTGAACGGCTCACTAGGCCATTGCAGGGCCACACACATGCAACCATTTACACTCACACCTAGGGGCAATTTGGAACTGCCAGTCGGCTTACTGTGCATATTTTTGGACTATGGGAGGAAACTGGAGTACCTGGAGGAAACCCACGCAAGCATGGGGAGAACAGAAAGGCTCAGGGCCTCTGGGAATCGAACCCAGAACCTTCTTGCTTTGATGTGAACGTGCTAACTGCTGTGCCACCAGCATAAAGATCTGAGAAACTTTAACAAGGGATCTGACTGTGAAGGCTAGGAGACTGGGCCAGAGATTAAAAAAATCCAGGTTGTTTGAGCTTTTTCCAGTAAGCAGTGATTAATACCCTAGATTAGTACTTTAATCACTATAGAACACCGAAAACATATAAAATGCTGAAAGTTGAAAGTCTTCTTTTTTTCATCATGTGAATGTGTGTATCATAGGATACCCAGATGCATAATGGGAAACAGACAAGCTGGCGGAGGCAGTGTGATGCTCTGGGCAATCTTATACTGAGAAACCTTAGTTCCTGGCATTTATCTGAATAAACTACCACCTACATAAACAATGTTACAAAACTGCAAAAATTGTTCAGGAATGATTTAAGGAACATGACAAAGAGTTTGAGGTTCAGTTGGCCTCCAAATTCCCCAGATCTCCATTCGATCTAGCATCTGAGCCTTCAGCCTTCAGATCTCACACCTTCAGAGGTCTTGTGGACTCCATGTCTCAGTGAATCAGAGCTGTTTCAGCAGTGTAAGGGGTAAAAAGGTATATGTAAAGTCTGTTGAGCTTTTACACACAAGCCTACTGGCTTATCAGACCAGAGCTTATCCCCACAGTATTTTTATTGGTACCCATTTGTACTGCTGGCGTAATTGGTAACTACATAAGATTAGGCATGTTGTTTTAATGGTGGTTTTAATGTTATGGTATGTAAAGTGATGGCCCGGTGGTAGGGTGCTGGATTACTGATCCCAAGGTTGGGGGTTCAAGCCCCACTGTCAACGGGTTGTCGTTGCTGTCCCCTTAATGCAGCTAACTGGGTTATCAAAGGCTGGCCATGTTTCTCAATGTCTGTGGTGGGAGGCATGTAAAAGAACTATTGCTGATTTTCGTCAAGAGTAGGCTGCATAGCCGTCGGTGTGGGCCAGGGTGTACTCTGGAGTTGGCCAAAATGGGCGCCAGCCTCCTCGTGACCCTAATTAGGGTTAAGCGGTTTAGAACATGAATAATATGATATTGGAATGATTTTGTAAGATTTGGACTTCTAAAGAACTGCGGTCACAAGTGGTGAGTGGTGATGCATTCAAAACTCACAAAAATACCAGGTGTAAACAGCTGTCTGTCTTGGCTGGGTTTTAACAACATTAAAGTGATCTCTAGGCTACCTAAAAGCATATATTCAAAGGTAAATTATCATCTAATTAAATCTGAAATGATGTAAGAGCCAGGATGCAAGACAGATGGATATGAATTCTGGCAGTGCCTCTAGTCCAGCTGTTGATGAACTTTGCCAGCTCTGCACACATATGCTGTCCATTTTATACATAGACAGCACAAGCCCTTTCATCCCTTTCCCACTCTGTCTTCTCAAACCTCCAGCTTTCCCTCCAGAGCTGCTATACCGAGATACCCTGCTTTAGTCAGTGCGGTAATAGGCCTGCCAGTGGTGATGAAGGGTATGTTTAACAGTCAAATGGCTTTGGCTGAGAGGGAGGTGATGAATGGCTATTTTTGTGTATGAGTGAGAATCATAACACTGACGTTGTAGGTGCAGCACATTTTATATAGATGAAACACCATGAGCCTGGCACATGGCAATTAAGAGCCTTATTTGAGTCTCTCATTATGTAAAGACTGATTTCCTTATTAGCAAACTTCATGGACTTACCTGAGCACAAAGTTTTACTTTTTCACTCAAAATATTAGATCTGAAGTTTAAAAAGTGTATAATATTATTTCTTCAAGGATTAAATGAGATTTATTTCACGGAAGGAATGCAGAGCAGTGTCTGTGAGAGAAGATGGATTGGATATTGGATTGTTGTGGTGTGGTATGGACTTGGGAACGCCTTTACCATGTTTGTTTAGTTTTTTGTTGTTTGTTTGTTTTGCTTTATTTTTTTTTTTTGCCATGGGGCGATATATGTCTTATCCAGTTACCAATTAATCATCCTGAGAGTTTTAACGATTACTGTCTAGCGACCTCACCAAATGCATGGTGCACTCAATACTTGCTATTTGATGTGCAAATAATTAGTAGGAGCTTCACCTAAATGTTCATGGTTCCCTTCTTTGCCCTATTACAGAGCGGTGAAAGGCACATAGAGAGTTTTAACCCCATTCAGGAGACAGAACTAAACACGTTAATTTCTTCATCCAAATCGTCAACCTGTGTGTTAGATCCAGTACCTACATGTTTTTTTAAACAGGTACTACCAGAAGTGATCAACCCATTATTAAATATAATTAATTCTTCCCTTAGCACAGGTTATGTACCTAAATCTTTTAAACTAGCGGTTATCAAACCTCTCATTAAAAAACCCGACCTCGACCCATATCAACT
>JAOUQZ010000028.1:13466338-13477671 GCA_028564935.1 Neosilurus hyrtlii | reverse complement strand
GGGGGGGGATTGGGGGGTTACCAAGGTGTTCCCAGACCAGCCAAGAGACATAGTCCCTTCAGCATGTTCTGGGTCGGCCCCGAGGTCTCTTCCCAGTGCCTGAAGCACCACACCAGAGACCAGCCACCTCAGCTTGAAGGAGGAGCAGTTCTACTCCGAGCTCCTCCTGGATGACAGAACTTCTTACCCTATCTCTAAGGGAGAGCCCTGCCACCCTGTAAAGGAAGATCATTTCAGCCGCTTGTATTTACGATCTCGTTCTTTCGGTCACTACTCAAAGCTCGTGACCATAGGTGAGGGTAGGAATATAAATCGACTGGTAAATTGAGAGCTTTGCCTTCTGGCTCAGTTCCCTCTTCACCACGACGAACCAGTACAAGCTCCGCTTTACAGCAGAGGCTGCACCGATAAACCTGCCAATCTCCTGCTCCATCATTCCCTTACTCGTGAACAAGATCCTGAAATAATAGAAGTTGTCTACTTGGGGCAGGACCTCATTCTAGACTCAAAGGCTGCATTCCACCCTTTTCATGGCCTCGGACTTGGAGTTGCTGATTCTCACCTCGGCTGCTTCACACTCCAGCAAGAGCTGAAGGTCCTGGCTTGGTGAAGCCAAAAGGACAGCATCATCTGCAAAAAGCAGAGACGAGATCCTATGGCTACCAAACAAGAACCCCTGTACACCTTAACTGTGCCTAGAAATTCTATCCATAAAAATTATGAACAGAACCGGTGACAAAGGGCAGCCTTGGCGAAGTCCAACACCCACTGGAAACGAATTCGACATGTTGTTAACAATACGAACCAAGCTCTGGCTCTGGCAATACAGAGACCAAACGGCCCCTAGCAACATGTCCGGTATTCCATATTCCCGGAACACACCCCACAAGATAGTCTGAGGGACACAGCTGAAAGCCTTTTCCAAGTCCATAAAGCACATAAGGACAGGTTGGGCAAACTCTTATGTCACCTTCAGGATCCTGTAAAGTGTGTAGAGCTGGTCAAGAGTGCTGCGGCCGGGATGAAAACCACATTGTTCCTCCTAAATCCGAGGTTCAACCATGTCATTTATTCATTCATTAATTTTCTGAACTGCTTAATACTAATTAGGGTCGCGGGGAGGCTGGTGCCCATCTCAGCCGACACTGGGCAAGGGCAGAGTACACGCAAGGGCATCACAGGACAACCATGTCACCCCTTTACCAAACATATAACACATTTAATTTTAATAGATTTACAAAAGTACAATGTGTGACATTCTGTAATCTTTTATTTATTCAATAAATTAATTTACTGATTAATTCTACTATTGTTATGGGGAGGCTGGAGCCTATCTCAGCCGACTCTGGACAAGGTGGGGTACACCCTAAACAGCTCGTAATCCACTGCAGGGCCAACACTCACACAACCATTCACATTAACACCAAGGGGCAACTTGGAACAGCCAGTTAGCCTAACGTGCATGTCCTTGGACTGTGGGAGGAAAACTGAAGAACCCAGAGAAAACCCCTGCAAGGACAAGGATGACATGCAAAACTCCACACCGAAACACCCTCACTGAGCCCAGGAATAGATTCTATTAGAATGTCCATGTCGGTTCAAAGGGTGCCAGACCCCCCGCTACCCTAATTAGGATTAAGCTGTTCAGAAAATGAATGAATGCTTGAATTTCTATGAAATTTAAGGTGATGCTGTTGAATTTTACTTTTACTGTAAAATGAGAAGGAATGAAGTTGAACTGAATGCAAATTGTTGTCTGTAACACATGTATAATTTTTCAAAGAGTATGGAAATCTTCAAAACACCCTGGGCACAATGCCATTTCACAGTCTTGGCAATACACTTTTTTTCTTGCAAACTTTGTTTTTACAAGACTTTCAAAAGCAAACCAAACAAGCTTATTTATATCACTGTCTGATTATAATTACCATTAAAATTATTATTATTGATGGGTCTCAAATAGTCCTTTAAACCCACTGCCCACATGCAATCTGCCTTCAAAGGAAGACACCGCTAATCTATAAGCTTATTCTAACTGAATATCTTTTTCCTATGTTGAAAAATGTGGTGACATGGTAGTGTAGTGGTTAGCATGTCCTCTTCACAGCAAAAAGCTCCTGGGTTCGATTCCTGGCTCGGTGAAAGCATCACTGTGTGGAGTTTGCATGTTTTTCCCTGTGTTTGTGTAGGTTTCCTCTGGGTATTTTGGTTTCATTTCACAGTTCAAAAACATGCACATTAGCCTAATTGGCTGTTCTAAATTACCGCTTGGTGTGAGTGTAAATGGTTGCTTGTGATGGACTGACCTGCTGTTAAGGGTGTACCTTGCCTTCACCAACAGTTGTCTGAGATTTAGCCTCCCAGCGAACCTAGTAAAATCAAGTGGTTCGGCAAATGAATGAATGAAACATTTAAATTAAAATGATGGCCTTGCATTCACAGGGTGCAAGAGCTCACTTAAAGGACTAATAGGTATTAAAATAAAGATTATGTAAATCTTGTAAATCTTGTGCTGTGACTTTTATGGACACCAGATCTCAACCCAGTCAAATAAAGCAATAACCAATAAATTTTCAGATTCTTATAGAATACATCAAGGTGCATTTCAACTCACAGCATGTGGACTCACAGTAGTTTACTAATACCCTGTAGCTAGGTTGTTTTTCCGTGATAGTTTTGGAATGGTTCCGGAGCTTGTTTTGTAGTAAACATTGGATTACAGAACACGTGATGTGTATGGATGTCAAATTGTTGCATAGAATAAATCTAAGAATTCTCTAAATTCTGCATTCATAACAAAGGCCCACATGAAGCCACAGTGACCTTGACATTTGACTTTAAAACTCTAATCAGCTCATCCATGAGTCAAACTGGATATTTGTGTAAAGATTGGAGAAAATCCCTCCGAGTGTTCTTAAATTATCAGATTCACAAGAATGGCCTGGATGGACAGATAGACAGTGACTGTGACTGGTGAGTGCCCTTGACAATGACTGTCTCAGAGTCAGCTCATTGACTGGTTCCAGCTTTCTTTGTATCCCTTATGAATGGCTTGATAACTGAGCTTAATTTAAAAATAAATAAATAAACAAAAACTTGCAATCTTGTCTGCAAAGGTTAGAGGTTGACACGAATGCAGAATGTTTTAATAAATTAAACATGCAAACTGGAAGCATAAATATGAACAAAACAATACATGCTGTAAAACAAAACAACACGTGCTGAAAATGATACAAAGGCTTGAGAAAGAACAGGAACTGAAATAATGTGACTCATGTGACTGAGCAATACTGATGCATGCTGGGAAGTGTAGTCCAGAAGTATAGTTTCATTCCATTTTCAGTGAGGCCGTGACAATGGCACCAGGTGCAGTACCATAAAGCAATCCGCATGCAGCATAGCGCATACTCAGGAAGTGTTCAGTAAACACCATTTTAGATAACTAAAACAGTGGATATACTCTGAACTCACAGCACACTGGTCATATTATTATTAACAATAAATATTTCCACAGAAGTGAACAGTACCCAAGTTTCAATATAAAAAATACAGAGAAACACAGAAGAACATCCCATTAGTTTAGCAAGCAGACTGTGATGAGGTCTCACGAATATGAAACATTTTTTCAACACATTAAAGAAAAATTGAGTGACCCAGGATTCTTCAGTGTCTTGGAAAATTAAAGTTCAGCCAGAACCACTATAGACCAATAACAGTTTGTTAGGACATAGGGGAGTAACAAATTATTATAACTGCATAGCTGCTATTTTTTTTTTTTATGAAAAGGTCATTGTAGGTAAAGTTTAAGGTTAACAAAATGGCTGCTAATTGTTTATAATGGGGCAGCACGGTGGCACAGTGGTTAGCATGTCCACCTCACAGCAAGAAGGCCTGGTTTGATTCCCGGGCTTGGGCTTTTTTCGGTGTGGAGCATGTTCTCCCCATGTTGCGTTTCCTTGTAAGTTTTCTTTTTAATTAAAATGAACAGTAACACTGAGAGTTTTCAAATACATATTCTTTTGTAAGAACAAGCATAGTTTCACCTTCAAAGTCCTCAGCAACACCAAAGAGTGTGTTGCTATCCATTTTTCCTTTTTTCTTTAACATCTCCTGGCATTTGACATTACATTCTAAAATACAAGTTTTTGCTGTTTCAAGAGTTTTGTAACAAGCATAAGATTTTATCAGAAAATGGCCCTGCCAAGGTTTTACTTTGAATGCTCTTAATATTTCATGATGAGAAGAAATGAGTGTTCACTTCCAATTGATGTTACAGAGTACTACTGCTTTACAGTGGGTACAATATTTTTGGCTGCACTTCATCCTGACAGCACGTGTTTTGAATATGTGGAGCAAGTATTTTGGAACAACTCATCTCAGAATGAGGGGGTGGGGTGTGTGTTCAGAATTAGAGCTCTAAGGGAAGAGATGAATACGCAATGACCTTCACATTTGACCTCCAATTTTAATCAGTTCATCCTTGAGTCCAAGTTGATGTTTGAACCAAATTTGTAAAAACTTTTTCAAGCTATTCCTGGAGTGTGCCTTCGCAAGCAGAGAATGAACATGAGGCAGCTCTAAGCCTCCACCTTACCTATGACCCACTAAAAACTTATCTGCTCATGCTTGAATCAGAGTAGACATAAATGCAAGAAACTCACTTGAAGCATATTTGAGATTCCATGTTCACAAGAATGGATTAGATGAAGCTGAAGTATTCTTGGCCTTTGACCTTTAAAATAAAATCTGCACATCCTTCAGTCTAGCCAGATATTTGTATAAAGTTTGAAGAAAATCCCTTAAAGCATTATCAAGATATCATGCTCAGAATCCGTGGGATGGACAGCCCAAAAATAATGCCAAAATAATGCTGGCTCAGGCAATCTCTGGAACAGAGGCATAAAAAAACAAAGAATACAGTTCACACTTTGCCACTATAATTCCAAATCAGAAACAGAGGTGCCAAGAAAACTGGTTCAACATTTAAACACAGCTGTCATTGTTCTTGAGCTGTCATAGAACGTATGTTGGATTATAAGACGCATTTGCATTGTATACAAAGAAGTCCTGTATAAATACTGCATTGCACTGCAAGTAGAACATTTAGAAAAATGCTGTTGCATCTTGAACTCAAATCACAATTAAGGGAGTTTAATTATGTGATTGCCAGGGTTTTAGGCTCATGGATGAGAGGTCTTGAGACATGGTTGGACCCCAATATCAGCCATACGTTGAGTGTTTTCAGCTCCAGCATGGCAGTAAAGTGAACAGAGGAGTCTCTCCTAATGCAAAAGGAAAGATTAAGTACCGAAAAATCTGCTGTATCCAATTCAGTACATACACTATGCTATGCAAAGCATGTTTCATACAAAAGTAAGGTGTTGTACAGTAACTAGAGTCAGTTAAGGGCAAAGAGTAGCTTCTCTCAGTCAAGTACCATGGGAGACCCTGTGAGATTTGGCACTGATGTGTGCATTCGGTGCTCCAGTTGATCCCAAAGTGTTCTCTGAGGGTGAGGACTAAGGGATTTTGCAGGGATACTCAAGATCTCCCAATCCAACCTTGGCATGCTGCAAGTTTGGGAGCGCAGCGTTACCTCATTGTTCCAGGGAAGCGAAATACTTTATTGCTTTTTCAGTGAGGCTGTAATTGAGCGTCCTCTACAGGTGGAGAAGAGTGTAGGCAAATCTAGCAGGTAACTTGATGAGTTTCACTTGTGTTTTTTTTTTTGACTGCACTCAATAGTGTGTGTTCTTTTTGTGTGCATCACACAACCAGAGAGAGATCGAGCTGGGAGCAGTGACTAAAAGCTGTGAGGAAAGTGAATAAACAGAGCAAACTGTCTACCTGTCAGTGAGTTTTCAGTGTCTAGAGACTGAGATCTGTTACTTCTTAATACTGAATTATATAACCACTACTGTGTCCAATTATTTCATAATAGAAATAAACTTGTAGTAGGATTTACATGAGGTGTTTGTTTTAAATTCTCTGAAACATCTAAAAAAGCATGGTTAATATAAAAAAAAGAGATGGTGTTTTGATGTGGAATTCTGTATGTGTAATTAGAGGAAGTAATCACTTACCCTGTATGCAGCAAGTTCGACAGGACTGAACAGTGTGATATTGATTGTGCTGGTTACTTATTAGCTGAAGAAATTAATGCGCTAGTGCCTTGCTGACTTTTGATCTTTCTGTTTTATCTTTTTTAATTGCATGTCAAGAGACAGTTGACAGTTATAGACAAAGCAAAATTGAAATCCTTTATTCCCTAAGCTCCCATAAATTGTTTACAAGGTTAGAGCTGTATCTCATTTCAAGTCTTTGGCAGTATAGGGTGGCTTTTTTTTATATGCTGAAGGTATGTGAAGAAGTAGAATATAAAAATGAACATTTATTTTTTTCATTTGCAGAACAGTTTAATCCTACTAGGGTTGCAGGGAGGCTGGATCCAATCTCATCCAATTCTGGGCAAGGTGCACACCCTGAACAACTCACGAGTCTATCAGAGGACCAGAGCGCAAACACAAGCATTTAAATACACACTTACACCAAGGGGAAATTCGGAACAACCAGTTAGCCCAAGATGCATGTCTTTGAACTGTGAGAAGTAACTGGTGTAACCAGTGGAAACCCACACAAGCCCAGGGAGAACATGCAAACCTCACACAGAAAAGCCCACGTCAAATCTTGGACTTGAACCTGGGACCTTCTTTCTGTAATGCAGACGTGCTAATCACTATGCCACCATGCCACTCGGATCACATGCTTGAATATATGAATAAATGCTTCACAAATTTGAAGTAGACTGATTATCACTTTTAAGTAAATGAGTTCTTCTCAACCTCACATACTGTAAGTAATACAAACAAATAAATACTTTTGTAAATGATCAACAGCACCACAGTTATGAGTGGGTGGGTGGGTGTGTGGGTGCGGTGAAGTCGATTGTTAATGTCTTGTTTTTGTAAATTTTCATATTTTTTAATTCCTCAAGTCAAGAGATTCTTTTATTGACTAAAGAACTCTGGGGAAGAAGATTACATTGTAATATGCTGTAGTCTTAAAATTGCTCAGCCGGCTCCTGAGATTTACTGGTTTTGTTTCCTTAGTGTCTGGGGGTTGAGTTGTTGAATTTAATTGGACCGGACTACTCACTTCTTCAATAGACAATTCTGGTAACGAAATTGCATACTGCTGGGTTGAATTTGCAATGTGTACCATTCAGCATAGCTGCCTTTTAGAAAAGTATTTGGAGCACTACAAAAACAGGTTGTTAGCTAATATGAATATGTACTACATCTAAACAAATTCATTAGACTATCATCTTCATAACTGGATATAAGTGACATTTTTGATTAAAATGTTATTTGTACAGATAGACACAGTTGCTTACATATTTTCTCCCCATGAGTAAATGTGTCAAAGGTTGTACACTGTGTGCACAATTATTAGGCTAGTTGTACTTTTGTGTATACATTTAAGAAGTAAAAGTGAAGTTTTGGCTTGCTTAAGAGAATATCTATAGGTACACCATTATTAGGTGTGCAGAATTATTATGCAACTAAATGAAAAACAGAGATTTTCCCATCTCACTTGTTTATTTTCACCTGTTAAAGTGTTAAAAAATAAATAAATAAACCCAGTGACCAATATAGCCCCCCTTCTTTTCGATAACAGTCACAAGCCTTCCATTCACAGTGGGGTGATCGCTCCACGTGGCTTGGTTCTGTGAAACCAGGCATCTCAGACAGGTCTCCAGGTCCTGGTTGAGCTGTTCCGTGTGGCCGTTGGACTCCAGGTGGTAGCCTGACGACAGGCTGACGGTGGCCCCCAAACAATGACAGAACTCGTTCCAGAACCCGGATATGAATTGAGGTGCTCGGTCTGAGACAACGTCCGTGGAGAGGCCGTGTATCCGGAAGACCTGAGTGATCAGGATAAAGGCGGTCTCCTTGGCTGAGGGCAGCTTGGGCAGGTGATGAAGTGAACCATCTTTGAAAATCGGTCTACCACCATAAGCACCACTGTATTCCCCTCGAGGGAGGCAGGGCCGTGACAAAGTCCAAGGAGATATGCGACCATGGTCGATGTGGCACCAATGATGGCTGGAGGAGCCCCACCCAGGTCTGTCGTGGCGTCTTGTTCCTGGCGCAGACCGGGCATGCCCCAACATGTTCCGCAACGTCCTTGGCTAGGGACGGCCACCAAATGCGCTGGTTGGTGACAAACATACTGCGCCTCGCCCCGGGGTGACAGGAAAGCAGGGAAGTGCCTCCTCTATCTGCCAGGAAACCGCTCCCACCACCCAGTCGGAAGGTAGGATGGGTTCTGGTTCCTGGGCAGACGGTTCCAACTCCCACAATCGGGACAGCGCGTCTGGCTTGGTGTTCTGTGAACCTGGAAGATGGGACAGGGTAAACTGGAACCGGCTGAAGAAGAGGGCCCATCTGGCTTGACATAAGTTCAGTAGCTTGGCCGACTGGAGGTATTCTGGGTTTTTATGGTCACTCCAGACCAGAAAAGGCTGGTCTGCCCCTTCCAGCCAGTGCCTCCATTCCTCCAAGGCGACCTTGATGGCCAGCAGCTCCAGAGTGGGTGTGTTGAATCCAGTCTTTCACTCGTCTCCCTTGCATATCCTGACCAGGTGGTATTCGTTCCGCAGGTCCAACTTGGTGAATAGCCGGGCCTGTTGGAGCAACTCGAATGCGGAGGAAATAAGGGGAAGCGGGTACCGGTTCTTCACTGTAATGTTGTTCAGGTAATCTATGCATGGCAAGAGTGAGCCATCGTACTTTTCCATGAAGAAGAAGCCTACTCTGGCTGGGGATGAGGATGGGCGGATGATGCCAGCCCACAAGGAGCTCTGGATGTACTGATCCATGGCTTTCTTCTTGGAACCCGAGAGGGAGTACAGTCGGGCCTTGGGAATGGGGGCTCCGGGCAAGAGGTCTATGGCACAGTCCAACGGGCGATGGGATGGGAGAGACATGGCCCTGGACTTACTGAAAACCTCCTTAAGGTCATGGTAGCAATGGGGAACCCTGGACAGGTCCGGGTAATCACTAGGGTCCGGTTCCCCCACCCGCCCCGTTTCATCCTCTGGGGATTGGAGAGCCGAAGGGAACAACGCTTGACAGGTGGAACCGTAGGTGGGGTCCCAACTCCTAATCATCCCAGTCTCCCAGATGACTTTGAGGTTGTGGGTCCTTAGCCATGGAAACCCCAGAACAAGGGGGTGATGAGGGCATCTGAGAAGGTGAAAGGAGATGTGCTTGGAATGAACCTCCCCAATGATCATGAGCAAGGTCTCTGTCCTGTGGGTGACCCGGCTAAGCTGATTATTTAGAGCTCGGGCGGAGATGGGCTGGGGGAGTAGTACCTCTCTGATCCCCAACCGCTTGGCCATTGAACTGTCCATCAAACTCTCGTCCGCCCCTGAATCAACGAGAGCCTGTAGGGAGACAGCCTTGCCCTGGATTAGCAGAGTAACTGTAGTTAACGCAAGTGTGGAGGAGTATGTGGGTGTCTCTAGGCTTACCTGGGCATCCTTTCCGGTCCATGTACTTGTCCTCTTGGCTGGACTGGAGACGGCTTAGTGGCCGGCTTGCCCGCAGTAGAAACAAACCCCCTCCCACTAAAGGCGCTGGCGTTCTTCCGGGTTTAATCGGGCTCGGCCCAGCTGCATCAGCTCTTCTGAACAGAAGGGGGCGCTTGCTCCGCTACTGGCGAGAAGGACAGCAGTAACCCACGAAGAAGCTTCCGGCGAGTGAGGGTCCCTCTGGCAGCATGGCGGCACTCCGCTTCTCTTTCCCGAAGCAGATTGTCAATGCGAACCGCGATGTCCACCATGTCCTCAAACTCAGCCGGAATCTCGAGGGGAGCCAAATGGTCCTTTATATCACCGTTCAGCTCGCTGACGAAGGCGTCCGTGATGGCCGGGGTATTCCATCCACTGTCGGCGGCCAGCGTATGGAACTCAATGGCGTAATCAACAACCCTCCGGGAGCCTTGGCGCAGCCCAAGGGCTCTGGATGCATCACGAGCCGGAGAGGAGTGATCGAACATTCGGTGAGTGCATTCTTAAATTGTTCAATGCTCTGGTATAACGCTGCGCCTCGGGCCCACTAAGCGGTGGCCCATGCCGCCGCTCTTCCCGAGAGGTGAGAGATCATGAATGCGACCTGAGCCTTTTCTGAAACAACACAGCCGGCTCGTTCTGGAAATACAGCTCACACTGGACCAGGAAGGAGCGGCATCTCCTGGACTCTCCTGAGTACTTGTCCGGTGGAGTGAGGCAAACGGGACGAGACTGGGGGTGTAGGAGGTGGGTCGCAGGCAGATGGTAGAGGCTCTGGTGAGGTTGGCGGGGTTGCAACCAGCCGCTCCAATCTAGCGGTGACCTGACGCAGTTGGGAGCTTAACTGGTTCACCTGAGTCCATACCTCCCACTGGAATCGGTCCTGGCGGTCGGCCAGTTCCTGCATGCCTCTGGCAACGGTGGCCAGCTGGGTGTCGTGGAACTGGATCTGTTGCTCCTGGGTTCGGAGTGCCTTGGTGAATGAATCCCTGTCCGCTGTGTTCATGCTGGCCAGATCTTAATGTAAGACCCGGTACCAAGAACTTGATAGACCCAAATGCAGGACAGACACAACAGGGTACAGTGAAAGCAATAGTCCAGTTTATTAAGGTGCTCAGGGAAACAAGGTGCACGAGAGTGCACTGTGGAAAACGGTGGCTGGATTGAGGTGCGGCTGTGAGGAGCACAATGCTCTGTGACAGCACAAGACGATCTGGCAGGGTGCCAGGGGAAGACGCTGAGCCTTTATCCAGGAGCCAATGATGGGGAACAAGTGGAGATGATCAGGGCGGAGCTGGTAATTACCACAAGGGCCAGAGGGAATCAGGTGACCTGAACAAAGAAAGAGCCAGAACAAAACATGAGACAGACATGATTCACCGCCCCTGGCGGGTTCTAACACTTGGCTCATTCTTGACGTTTCAACTTATGTGTCTTGTTCAGAGGTGGTCAGGTTTCAGCCTTTCTTACCTTGGCCATATCTCTGAGAACTGAACACCTCATACTTCTTCACACTTCAGGTAGGTTGCAGTTGTGGAATATGGAGCACTTGAGGATAATGGGTTCCTGGAAGCTTCATGTTTGATTTTTCTCAAATCTTTGGTGGTTAATTTGCGTTTTTTCTTCTCGACACGTTTCTTGCGACCCTCTTGAATATTTGCAACAAAACGTTTGATGGCTCTGTGATCACGCCCCAATATCTTAGATATTTCAAGAGTGCTGCATCCCTCTGAAAGACTTTTTACAATTTTTGACT
>JAOUQZ010000028.1:13453946-13466238 GCA_028564935.1 Neosilurus hyrtlii | reverse complement strand
CATCACCTGATATGCATTAAATCCAATAAGCATTCAAGTTTATACAGCTTGGAGTTGGAAATTATGGATAAAATGATCGTATGTTCAAAATAATCACTTGCTTAATAATTGTGCACACAGTGTATAAACCTTTACCCCCACCATCGAGACACCTTATCCAGTCACCCTTGTCAACACAGTGATTGAAAGTATATTGACCTGGGTCTTTTGTTTATTGGCAGTATATGTCCCTGACAATGACATGGTCATGGCTATGTTTTGCTATGTAGGACTATGCTTTATAAAATAAGATCACTTTAAATTAGGTCTTGTCAGCTTCATCTGTCAACCCCCTGTTTTCTAATTTATATAAAATATTTTTAACCATTTCTCTACTGAAACCATTGTAGGTTGTAGAGGAAGTACTACTAAAATTAATAATTTAACAACACTGTAACATTAAGTTCTTATGGCAGTACAGAAAATCTATTACAGAAGCAATAATGATCACATTATAGCATATTATGACTCGCTGCAGTGCTCCTCCAAACTCCTGGGTGTGTTCAGTGGAACTGAGTGTAAGAAATGAAGATAGATTAAAATGTGTGACCTATTAAATGTGGTAGTAAAGCATTTATTTATATTAGAAGTCAACGGTACAACCATGTGGTTTGCAGATATTGCCCTGATCCCCTGCCCTGAATACTTCCAAACTCATTCCTTTTCCATTAATCATCTAATTAACAATCCCCTCCTGAGCTGTTCAGGGAATTAACAAAATGGGCAGAGGTGTCGGGAACCATACTTATTAGCATGTTTATGAATTGCCTACATGCAGTACTGTATATAGATACATTATATAGTGAGTAATCAGAGAGTATGACTCTGCATTTTTGAGAAAAGAAAAATGCACGTTCATAGCTTCCACACATCGGTACACCAGCCAGCTAGGGCTGTGTTCCCCAGGGTTCTGAGAATCAGTTCTGCTTCACCTCCTGACTCCTTGGTATTTAAATACACCCAAGATTTATTGCAAAGGCTTTTTAACCATTGTAGTTGTAAATGTCCTGGTACTTATTCCACTGATAGTCGACAGTCTTTGTTATGTCCCTTTTTTCCCTCTTTTGAATCTGGTGTTCTGTTTAGGGTTTGTCCAACCAGGACTCTGGGAATGCCTTGGAGTCCCCCTGGTATAGCTAGAGGAAGTTACTGGGAGAGGGACGTCTGGACCTCACTGTTTAGGCTGCTGCCCCCGCAACCCGTCCCTAGAACAAGCAGAAGAAGATGAAGATAAAGATGAAGAAATAAAGTGACATTGCCTGGCCTGAAGTAACCATAGCATACAGTGAGTGTTTTATTTGATTTATGCATTATCTTTTCAAATTAATGTATTTTAATCCCCTGACAAATCAGATCGGACCCTTCACATATACAACTGCATATTGTACATGGTATAAAATACACATAATCTTAATATTTTTGTTCATTTGGCTGATCTTTTTGCTATAGCCACTTAAAATGATGCACCACTTACACTTTAAGATAAAGGCTAAGGGTCTTCCTTAAGGATACAACCATGGCAGTTTGTCAGTCCTTGGGTTTGAACACACAACCTTTTGCTCTGCAAAATCAAAGCGTGAATGACTGATCTTGACTACATTTCTGTGTTTTATCTGCTAATACCGCTAAATGATGTCATACTATAAGATGCTGCACGTAATCAGTGCAAACTAGATATGTTATTTTTGACAGATCTATTATCAATCAGATTTCTTTTAGTGCTGCTGTAAAGCATGATATGCAGAGCATTTGAGTGAATGTGTATTACAAAAAAATCTTAACAATACTTCTATGTGATAAATGACAATGTGACAGAACCTTGACATTTAAGAGAAGGTCTATCTATCCATCCATATTTACTTCTTATAAATCAGGGCCACAGGAGAAACTAGAGCCAATCCCAGGTAAGGTATAGAGAGTGGAGAGACAGCAGAGTACACCCTGAACAGGTTACTAATCACACCTATGGGCATTTAAAAGTAACCAGTAAACCTATTCTGCAGATCTTTGGACTGTGGGAGAAAACTGGAGCAGCCTGAGCAAACCGGCATGATGATACCATGTAAACTCCTCACAGAAAGGCCCTAGTTGGCCACAAGGTTTGCTAAGTACTGCATCACATTCAGCCCTGTATAAAAGATGCTGCCAATAAATTGCATGCGAATGGTTTCTTTTGTGAGACTGCATGGGCTCTGTATTGTAATTCCACTTTGAATGCTTGGATTTTCAGATAATAGCACATACTTCATACACATCTATTGAATCCAAAGAAATTAAGGTGTATGACCATGAAGTGGACTTAATTTCTAGTTTGTACGCTTATTCTGGACATATCCTGAAAATTTGCAGCACAAATGAACCCAGGCACAGTGGTGAACCTTCAAGCTCCAGGGAATGGCATAAACTATAGTATTCCCATTACACAGATGATTTCTTCAGGGCTTTTTTGGAAGATTGCCAGTCTGTTTCACTTCTCAATCGAACCGGATACAAATGCATGATGATGTCCAGAGGGAAAGAGGAGCACTCTTCATTTTATAATGTGTATTGTGGGCTGCCGTATAGATTGTTGTTTTTATTGGCATGATAACACTGGAGCCGATAATAAGGTTTCAGAGGGACATTTATTTTGGTTTTACCACAGAGCTAACACACTTTGAGCAACACATTCGTTCATTCATTTGGTGAACCGCTCAATCTGATTTGGGTCATGGGGTGTCTGAAGTCTATCTCAACAGACTTTGGGCAAAGGCAGGATACGCCCCGAATAGCTGGCCACTCCAACATGGGGTAACTCACACGCACGCACACACACACACACACAAAACCATTCACACTAAAACTCACACATAGGGGCAATTTGCAACACTCAATTAACCTAATGTGCATGTGCTTTATTCTGTGGGAGGAAACCGAAGTATTCAGAGGAAACCCACACAAGCACTGGGAGAACATGCCACCTTCACACATAAAAATGTCCTCACTGAGACCATGACTTAAACTCTGGATCTTCCTACTATAAGGCGGTTGTTTAACCACTATGCCACCCTGCTGTCCAACTTTGAACAACTGTATTGGGTAAATGCAGTAAACCGTATAGAAAGCTTTACTGTCATTAGTTGTGTATATAAGCATTTTTCTTTTGTGGTGATACTACAAACAAGTCAACATTATGAGCTGATCAACATTTTCTCACCAGAGTTGAGGTCTCAATGGAGTAAAACAGCTTTCCATGAAGCCTAGGCAGCTTGTTTTCACCCAGCAGGGACTGCGGCTACATGCCGTGATTAGGAACTTTCTCCAGTTGGTGGGGGAGTTGTTGCTGAGCAATTACTGCCAAACAGAAACTATGTCTACCTTCTCCCCAGGTAGCACTCACCAGCAGAGTTAAACCGAACTCTCATCACACCCCCTTTTGCTTGTAACCACACTGCAACCCCAGTCAAGAAACAAGAAAATTGTTCACAGTATATATACTTTTTGCTGTTTTTTTCCCTGTCTGTTCATGTGTGTTTAGGAGAATTCTTCAAAGTGGTGTGCCTATGTGGAATAACTGACATGAACATCTCTCAAACAGAGTCCCCTTTAAGGAAAAGAAGACTAGCAATGCTTGGAAATATCATTCAGCAAGCATTAGTAATTAAAAACATATCAGTGCCAAAATTATCAATATTTATTTTTCATTCATTCAATCATTCATTCATTCAGTTGACGAAATTTTGTTGTTGCAGGGTCAACAAAGGCACAACTGTCCATGCTTATACCGAGAGGCAATTTGGAACAGCCAGTTAGCTTAATGTGCATGTTTTTGAACTGTGGGATGAAACCAGAATACCTGAAGGAAACCCACATTAACACAGGGAAAGCAAGCAAACTTCACACAGAAACCCCCTTACCGAGCATGGGACTTGAAACCAGAACTTTCTTGCTGTGAGAAGGACATGAGAACCACTACACCCCCTTGCCTCAAAGTTTGTAGTATTACAAAAACAAAGAAAAAAAAAAAGAAACAAAAAGAATTATGATCTCTACACATAAATCAAATAAGACTGCATGGCAAGATGGATATGTTTATCTCTTACAATGCTGTTCATTCGTGTCAGTCCAAGGAAAACAGACTGGCTTTGAGACTAATGCCTCTTGACAATTCACCATTCGCCTTGCTGTTCAGCATATGTCAACCATCCTACCAGGGCTTTGAGTGAAAAATTTTGGCCATTCATGTATATGCACTAATACATATCAAGACCTCTTACAAGCATACAGGTTACATTAACTGGCAACATACACACACCTTATTTGGAACATAAACTCAGCAGAAGACTGGGAAGTTGTTTCCATCTTGAAGTGTCCAGTTTTCAGGAGTGTGCTGACAGGAGGTACATGATGTGGTCTTCATCTCTTGTACACCATCTTTCTCAACATGTACATTTCCTTAACCCCCCCCCCCCCCTCCCTTGAATTCGGTCCCTGAATAGGTGCTATGAAAAAATAATTTAGACTCCATGCCTAGTTCATAAAAGCTGGATCTGTTTAATCCTTTTGTAAAAACTAATAAAACATTTTAACCAGTTAATACTCATTATCAAACACCCAGAAACCTTCAGCATGCCTTGAACTATATTATCCATAATTGTACAGGCATGCCATTCCCAGTTATCACTCTGGTCACTGACTAATTCATAGTTTTTGTGGAATAAGATGCTTTAAAATGAGTATCTGAATGATAAAATGGAACTCAAGTATGTTATGTCTTGCTGTTGTATTACATGGTTAGTACATTCGCCTAACTGCAAGAAAGTCCTTAGTTCGAGTCTGGGGCTTGTGTGTTTCTTTGAGGAGTTTGCATGTTCTCCCCATGTGTATGTGTGGAGGCTTTCCTCCCACATCCCTAAGACATCAGGTAAATTAGCTGTCCCAAATTGCCCCTAGGTGTGTGAGTGTGAATAGTTGTGTGGGTTGCCCTCTGATGGACTGGTGAGCTGTTTAAGGTGTATACTGCCTGTGCCTGGTGTCGTTGGTGGAAAGCAAGCAGGCTTTAAAAGTTATGCCCCTTATGTAAATTTGCTTTTGTTTTATTATTGCTGGCAATAAAATCTCTCATTTTTACTTTTTATTATTATTATTTTGTTGTGGTAATTTCATGCATTGTAAATACTTCTGTTTACTTCAATTTTATTTTATTTTCATTGTTTAAACTAATTTGTTCTCCTAAAAGTAAAATATTATAATAAGTGTGACAACAGTGAGATTGCGTGGGTTTCGTTTGGGTACTCCTGTTTCCTCCCACAGTCCAAATACATGCACATTAAGCTAATTGGATGTCCTTGATTGCCCCTTAGGTGTGTGTGTGTGTGTGTGTGTGTGTGTGTGTGTGTGTGTGTGTGTGTGTGTGTGTGTGTGTGTGTGTGTGTGTTTTGGCACTGACTATAACCCATATCTAGGAATAAGTGGTTAGGGAAGTAAAACATAAGAAATGACGACAGTGTAAATTAAAACTAGACCCCTTTATTGCAATCACACGTCTTGACAATAAACATGGTTGTATAACTCATGCAAAATCAGCTGGATTTTTCTGGAAACAAGTGACACCAACTATGAATGAGAGAGTGCATCAAGCTCCAGAAAGAGACTGAGAAGTAAGAGTATTGATGGTCCGTTGTGGATGCAGCCACAGTAAAGGGGACTGATACTGCATTAATTTTTACACAGGGCATATGTGTTCTTATGAAAGTCCCAGAGCACAGGGGTGACAGGAGAGGACAGGTAAAAAGGAAGCTTCTGAAGCTGAAAGTCCTATGGGGTTAGAAGACAAAATTTGATAACTGTAGAGGTCACAATTTGTTACCTTTATGTCTGGCTGAGAATAAAAGAGCCTTTGGTTGTTATTCCTCAGAATACTTCAAAGAAGTGATGGAAGAAAAAACTGATTGCTAAAAGTGACTTTAAAAGAATAACTTTCAGTATGTTGATTATAGATTACTGGACTTTGCACCTCATCCTTCCTTGCATTTGTATTTGTACCACATTAAGTGGTCTTATCCAAAAGCTTTATGTACAGGCCCCAAAATAAAAGATAGGCACATATTGCATTTGTTGCATGTTTGTAGAATATAAAAAATCTCCACAAGGAGTACTTTATAAAATGTTTTGTTTTAGCTTATTGGTCAAGATATCAGTCATCTGGTATCTGGAATCTGAGCCTGATGCAGGAATACACCCTGGATAAGATGGCACTTGCAGACCTATGTATGGCAATATCTTAATCTCTTAACATACAGTAACCCAAGCTCAGGATAAATGCATTGAGTAATTGTTGAGTACATACTAAAGAAAAGCATTTTTACATAAATGGTACAAAGAACACTCCGTAAGCAGCCTAATAGTGTACAAGGCTAACAGTAATGCAAGAGAGAATATCCTGGTTTTCATGAATGTGCTTAATGTGCAATTTGAAATTGTGATCTAAAAATGAGAAATGGAATAATATGAATTTAAAAAAGGTAAGATAATTTAAAAAATTTAAACTAAATCAATCAACCAATCAATCACTCAACTAAAACCACCTCTCAATTTCCTCCTTATTTTCATTCTCACTTACTTATTTGCTGAACCACTTAATTATGTATATCTGCGCATGCATACTTGCCCGTCTGAAGTGTTGACTCAGATACCCAGTTGCTGTTTCGAGTCTAGAGATCTACACAGGTCATGCACATACAAACATCTGGCGCATTAGACTATCAGAAGTGATACTATTGACATGTAGCCCTCATGACTTTTCATGCTTTTGCACATTTGGATTTGCGGTGTTTCTTGTCTCTTTTGCATAGGTGATATATTTGCCTATTTGCCACCCACGGAGGACCCCAGCTCCGTAGGCCTAATGCATAAATGGGCCATTGGCCACAGGTCAATGAAAGTAGAGCAACATCCTTTTGGGAAGGAGTGGTCTGATTAAAGCAGTAGTTTCAACAGAATAAACATAGTATGACAAGTACTACATGTACGCCATTAGCTCAGGACAGACTGCTGTATTAAAATTATTAAATGTTTAAATCAAAGCATTAGTTTGACCCTCTTTAAGAATACAAGAAAGGGCAAAATAAATATTTAATATTTTTCTTTTGTGCTATTTAAAAAAATTAAATACTTCCTCTTAAAATTGTTATTAATATCATTATTATTATTAATATTTATTGTTTGTTTGTTTGTTTGTTTGTCTCCTGTCTTGGGTTGACACAATAGAAAAAAAATCGCCAAACAAGGAATAAAAAAGAATGGCCTTACCATACTTCACCCCTTCCAAAAATTTTTTGAGAAAACAATATTAAGAAAACTGAAATGACACCTCCTTTTTCTACATTTAGGTCACATGATATGACAGCCATTTTTTGCATGTTTTGGTGAGAAAATTAAACTTCTCTTTTTTATTTAGAATAAAAGGATGGCCTGGCGAGCTGTCTGGGGTGTACTCTGCCCTCGCCTAGAGTCAGCTGAGATGGGAACCAGCCTCCCCGCGACCCTAATTAGGATTAAGCGGTTCAGAAAATGACATGACATGACAACCAAGCAAAAAATATATGCTTTGTTTTAACAAGCCTGTGGCATCTATAAGGTAGATTGGCTTGAACAAAACCCCAGCATTTTGTTCCAAGGAAATGGAAGACAGTGAAGCAGGATTTGTCAATACAACCACTATATGTCTGCTTACAATGACAAGACCGTATGATTTGAGGGATGATCTTGCACATGCACAATGAAAAGATAAATAAGTAGGATGGACGCAAGTAGCAGCGTAACAACGTTGCTTGTAAATGGAAAAATCAGAGGTGAGCTGTTAAGAAATAGTAGTATACATTGGATTCCAAGAGAAATAAAACTTGGGAAGTGCTTGAAGGGAAATATGAACATTGGTGTGCAATGAAGCAGGAGCTGAAGCTGCATTATCACTCAGATTTCTCTGCTAAATGAATAGATGTGTGAATACACAATCAAATCTGGGCATGTAGCCGTTTTTGAATTTCTTTTTAATACAGCAGGCAGGTGTGTGTGCTATGTTTACATTCTCCAGATCATTGTGCCGGTGCACAGTTCATAACCACTTGTGTACAGGACGCTAATTGTTTCTGAATGAAATCTGATAGAATTTTATTTTCAAGAGAAAACACTGTATATGTATAATGTACATTTACACATTGACAGTACAGTACATTTGATATACCTCATAAACTGGCAATAAAACAAATATACCAAGCTTTTTCTCTCAAGTAGGGTAAAAGGGCCTTCCCAATATGTGTAAATATGCCTAGTTTGGTATATGTGAGGGTATGCATATAAGAAATATGGCCCTGACAAGTTTTTCTTTAAAGTGGGGTCAAAGGTCAAGGTCACAGTGACCTAATGTGGGCACACTATGGCACACGCTGACTTATCACCTCACACATATCCACCAAGTTTGAGGTAGGTGCCTCCGATGAATCAGAAGTTACAGCTTGGTAACAATGATGGGAATGCAGTTAATGGATGAACAGACAGACACATGCATGGACAAACTGATCACTACAGGGCATCCAAAATATGATTTGCCCTAGTAATGATTAATTCATGAAATGCATGATGTTTCAGTGAAACATGGATAAACATTTAGTTAAACTGGTTGACAGTATATTCAGTGGTGTCTGTTTATAGAGTGTGTAAAGTGCACTATTGTCACAGAGGCAGACTGCAGATGGATGTCAAAGCTGAAAAGGAGTTTATTGCAGACACAAAGGGAGAGAAGTCTAAGATGTAGACAGGCAAAGTTGAGCCAAAGTCAAAAATACAAAATCAATACAGCCATGCACAGAACAAAGGCTTGCTAATGTCTGGAAACAATAACACAGAGCATATATTTTACAGTGTGACTGTGGAACTGTGGAAACATGAGATTTGTGATTGGAAACAGGTGCTGTGAATTTGAAATCATCTGACTGAGATTGGTGAACAAATTATGGTAATCTAATAATCTAAAAAGAAAAAAGAAAAAAAAAAGAAGCAACTAGATTGCGTATATTAGTTTTGGCAAAATTTAAGCCAGAATGGCCCCATCTTGGTGAGACCTCTGTACTGCTGAAAGCTATATTCAAACAGCATAAAGAATGGGGGAGATGAAAATAATTACATTTAATATGTACATTTCTCCCCAGTGGTTATCAACAGCCGGCCATGTCTCTCACTGATGAGAGGCATGTAAAAGAACCATTGCTGATTTTTGGCAAGAGGCTGCATTGCTGTCAGTGTGTTTCTGCCCTGCGATGGCCTGGCAAGCTGTCCTGGGTGTACTCTGTCCTCGCCCAGAGCCGGCTTTGATGGGTGCCAGCCTCTCCATGACCCTAATTAGGATTGAGCTGTTCAGAAAATGAATGAATGAATGTGCATTTATTTCAAGAAGCTTTATTTGGCAAATTTCTGCTTTGCAGAGCTGTTTCATTATTATATAGTTTAGTGAAATCATTAACAAAGTATTATAAATATCAGTAATTTTTTACCTTCAACGGCAACAGTGTAGGATTCCAACCATATTACTTATTAGTACTGTGGTATTTTACAGGGTGGTCTCACCAAGATGGCTGCCCTCTGGCTTCACAAGTCCTTTTTTGAGACCAGTGTGTGAATTGCAGTCCTTAGAAGACATGTTTGAAGGCTATCAATTCATTCATTCATTCATCTTCTGAACCGCTTATTCCTACTTAGGGTCGCGGGGAGGCATGTGTAAACTGTCAAGGTGCTTAATATACCTTATTATATGTCTCACATTCGTACAGGAGTGATTGTTTGAATGTTGCGTGGTAGACTTTAATCTTGGTGTCAAGTCTGATACCATGGTCTTTCCACAGTCTCTGTGATAACCTTCTAAAGACAGCACTTGGTTTGGCACTGCGACTGACAATTTCATTTTCAAGACTGGCATCCTGAGACATGGTGCTGCCAAAGTAGAAAAATTTATAACCCACATTTAGGGAGATATCATCTATTTTAATGGCTGGTGCATGATACCGCTAACCTTAAGCAGGCTGAAACATGATTTCTGTCTTTTTAAGGCTGATTGTTAAACCAAAAGCTTTAGCAGCTAAAGCAAACCTCTCTACTATGATGGATGTCACAAAGGCTGTAGGCTGACAATAAACTGTCATCAGCGAACAGTAGATCCTTAATAATTATTTTAGTTACTTTGCGCTTAGCTGTAAAATCCTGCAGGTTGAATCCACTTCCGTCTCTTCTGACTTGAAGATTTATGCCCAGTTGGAGGTCTCTGAGTGCATGCCAAAGCATTAGAGAAAAGGCAATCCTGAACAGTGTTGGGACCAAGACACACCCCTGCTTGGTTTCTAATTTAAAAACCTCTTAATAGACTGCCTTGTAAGGTGACATGACCTTCTTTACCATCATGAAATGCACAAATCATGGAGACAAGCTTCTCTGGGCAACCAATCTTTTGGAGGATCACCCACAGTCCTGGCTGATTAACAGGGTCGAACCCCTTGGTTGGATCAATAAATATAGTGGCATGTTTTGTTTGTGACACTTCTCCTGTAACTGCCTCATGGTAAACACTATGACTGTTGTGCTATGACCTGATATAAAACCACACTGTGATTCAGGGTAAACATGATTCACTAAGTGAGAAAGTAGTCGGTTTAGTTTGACGCCAGCCAGGTCTTTACCGGCAACCAACATCAGAGAAATGCCTTGGTGATTATTACAATCTGCCCTCTTTCCTTTTCAATTATACAGGTGAACAATGCTTTCATCGTTCATATCTTGAGGTAGTTCACCTTAACACAGAAGAGCCAAACAGCCATCTAAGCTTGTTTAACATTTGTTCAACCTTGCTGAGAGCTTCTGTTGACATGCTGGATTTTTGATTTAATAGATTTTCAAAGTAATCTGCCCACCAAATGAGTATTTTGAACTTCTCTGTTAACAGTATGCTACTGTCTTCAGCCATTATTAGGACAATCCCGACAATGTATGGGCCCAATATTGATTTTAGTACCATATAGGAGGCCTTAATTATGTGGCTATTAGCCCTTTCGGGATCAATATCTTTAAACAGTGGGATCTTTTACATTTATTGTGAGATCTTTGTGGACCATCACTTAAGCAGATGGAAGAAACTAAGTACATGACAAAAGTATCCTACTAAAACAATTGATCTTTATGTGGCATTGATCAAAACTTCTTAATTGATCATTTTTTAAATAATGGTGGTAATGGCAGCATTTTTGAAAGTGAAAGGAAAATGATCAGAAGCAAGTGGCATGTTAATAAGATGACAGATGGGTGTGGAGATGACAGAGAGACAATTACTGTGGTGGGGACTTGGGGCAGGATGGGCAGGCAGGACGATGCATTCGCTTTCAAACTAAGATCAGAGATAACTCTTGGCTCAGAAAGAGAGAAAGCTGTCAAGAGTTTGTCAGGGGATTTATGGAGGGTATCACTGTAATTGAGTGAAGGGGAGGCAGTTGAGAAGTGCTGATATAGTTTGCAGATTTTATCTTCAAAGAAGCTAAGAACTCCTTCAGCCTCACTTGGCTGCAGTTTCTAGTTCCGCTGATTATTGTAATACTCATTATAATAATCAGTGGAAGTCGAAATTGCAGCCAAGTATGGCTGAAGGACTTCTGGGTCTGTGATCAGTTCCATTTATTACAGAGGAAATGCGCAGGCAGCATTCGTGGCAGCTCTATAGGGAAGCATGTGGGCTGAGAAGGCTTGAGAGTGAACAGTAAGACCAGTTTCTTCAGTCATGCCCGAGATGCACGAAATGAGAGGTGTCTTTTCAGGGCACTGAAATCAGAATAAGAAAAATTTGATGGAATGAAGTCCAGATGGTTATGTACAGTATGTCAGAAATGGATAGATTTCACACCAGAATCTTGAGGGTCAAAAATTGAGATAATGTGATAGAATAAATACCCCTGATAGAAAAAATTAAAGCTAACCAGATAGCATTATGCTGCAAATTATTCAAATTCTGAGGCAAGTACCAAGAACTCTATTAGGGTTGCAAAGGCAGGGTACATCCTGAACAGCTAACCAGTTTATCACAGGGCCAACACACACAACCTTTTTGCAAACACACCTAGGAGCAATTTGGATCAGCCAGTTAGCTTAATGTAATATCTTTGTACTGTGAGAGGTAACTTTAATACCCAGAAGAAAAAAACTCACACAAGCAAGGGGAGGACATGACACTATATATATA
>JAOUQZ010000028.1:13431502-13443658 GCA_028564935.1 Neosilurus hyrtlii | reverse complement strand
CAGACTTGTCTGTATTGTATATATATATATATATATATATATATATATATATATATATATATATATATATATATATATATATTTAAATTGCTGTTTTATTTTTTCGCATGACTGTGTTCTGTACGTAACAGTATGTTTTATTAAATATAAACCCAAGATGTCTAAGAAATGTACATAAACTCGATAAAATTAATTTCAATGCTAGCATGGAAAGAAGATGCAAACTTCACACAGAAACATCCTCAGTGGTCTTGGGACTCCAACCCAGGACCTTCATGCCATGAGGCGGAAATGTTAGCCACTACCCACTCGGTCTTCAAACGACTCCATTTTCAAAGTAATAGGTTCACGAACAAACTGGGAAATCTATTGAAAGTGTAAAAGCAAAAATGAAAATAGCAAGAACAAACGATAGAGGTGAAGAAAGAAATCATACGAAAGTATAAATTGGCATTTGTGTTTGGTGAATGAAACGTTCTTTCTTATTTAAAACCGTGTTCTTCATTCAGTTGGTTCAGATAATGAATAAAATTGTCTTTTCTTAAAACTTTATTATTTATTCAGTTGGTATGTCATACAGGAATACAATTGTGGAGGAGGAGGTCAGAAACAGATTAATCCATTTTCCATTTTATTTTTTAGGGTTACAAACAAATCGGTTTTAGAACAACGTTTAAGAACGAATTAAGTTCGAAAACCGAGGTTCCACTGCATTATTGTTGTTGTTGTTGTGAGAAATGCATTATTTGTAATAATATTAAAGTAATAACATACTTTTTATATTGTATATAGATAATAATACATAATAATTAATCATGATGCATTTGCTGAATTATTTTGTGGTTTTTTTTTTTAACATGAATTTTTTTTGGTCATAAAGTTAATATTGGGCCAATCTTATCACAGTTTAGCACAGCTCTCCTGGCATGTATCAGAAATGTGGTTTAGCCAAATTCTGTTTTTAAAAGAGGAAAGCCACTGATCTAATTCATCTCACAAAAATCACTTTATCATTCTGATATTGTAAAAAGGACTTCAGATTAAAGGAAAACAGATCAAAAAGAACAATATTTTGTATGTATTTTGTAACTTCCATTGTTACCAACACAACATGGCGACACATTTTTCTGAATATTGTGTATTATTTGTACTACATAATGTCAGTAGGATACTGATTATGCCATAAGGTTGGACATCATTCTTATATACATGAGATTTGACTATATATCAGATTAACATGTATATGGTATAAAGTAAATTGTGTAACCATGCCCATGTTTTACTACAGCCTTTACTTCCCGCTGCCAGCTGAAGGAGATGATTTTCATGCAAAACAGATGAAAACTGTTTACTTTTTTTTAGTGCTTTGGAACCAGCAAGGTCATCATCATGAGCTTATCATGAGCTTATCATTTCCGACACTTCCAATGATGTTCTGTTCTGCATGGTGCCTCAGCATAAAATGAACCATGAAAAACATTATGCAAAACAAAAACACACAAAAAAAATAATTAAATAAAAAAAAACAAAAAAAAAAAAAAACACAAAACCACAGGGCAGTTTCTGGCCTCTCTAACATCTAACCCTCTGCCTTAAAAAACAGTTTCTTTTGACTTATTATTGTTTGAGACACTCTAGAGCAGAACCAAGGTTCTGTTGTAGGCCTGATGGTTTATATTATACATGCCCCTTGGGGTAATTTTATTCGTGAACATGGCATCACTGTTATGCTGATGACACACATTTGTATATTTCAACACTACAAATTACAGTTGCGAGTGTGTGTTTGTGTGTGGGTGTTTGTTGAGGTACACATGCTACTTCTGAGATACCAGTGATCCTGATCTTTCTTTCCTGGAATCCTGTGATTTGTCCTTATCTACTACTACTGGTTGGAGTTCTCATCTTAGAAGCCCCTCGCTCCTGTAAGGGAAGGCAAGGCAAGTTTATTTGTATAGCACATTTCATACACAAGACAATTCATAGTGCACCGGCGTGCTGATGTTCCATATAGACCTAAATATACACTCAGAAACTGTGAAGATGATTTTTCCCTACTCGTGATATAAACTCTTTTACTAAAATGACTTAGGACTACCATTACAGTTATAAATTAACCAGCTAGACTTCATGTTAATCTATATTTTCTATATATTTCTATATATTTCTGCTATATGGTTTGTATTTTTATCTGGTGTCACATAAATGAGTATGGGTTTCCCTTTTGAGAAGGTTGCTCTGTCATTTGAGAGAGTTTTACTCTGCCACAGTCACTACAGGCTTGCTCTTTAGAGTTGTATATGTTTAATAGAGACATTTTTAAAATCATGAGTTCAATTTCTCTACCAAATTTGTTTTACTATATAAAGCTGCTTTGGGACAATGTCAGTTGTCAAAAGAGCTAAATAATAATACTAAATAAAACTGAGATAAACTGAATTGAACAACATAGAACAATTTAAAAGTGGGCTAGGGTGCATTGAAAAGTATTGTATTTTTCATAAGGCCCTAGAGCATATTTTGCACCTCATATCAAATCTTTCCTGAATAATCAGCAGTGCCACCCTTTTATTTCTTTGACTTCAAAAGTCACTGGGCTGATGTCAGAATCTCGTAATGATGTAGTGATTAAGGATGAATGACAACTCTCAGATATAAGCTGACTATTTCTGCCCTCACATTAGAGATTTACACCCTCAGCCATATTGAAATTATTTTGGCCCCTACTTGTGATTCTGGCTACACTTTGTTTATTAGTTCAAAATAATTGGTCCTTGATTGAACGATCATAACCCATCATTTTGTTGTTTCCCCATTTGTAATACAATTTGTTTCTAATTAGATGAGCTAATTGCAACTGCTAGACGCAGGTTGAAGGAGCAAAAATGAATACCATGCTTTCATGCTCCTTATCCAACACTGATCATGGTAATTAATATCAGATCATATTTACAATATATCTGCATCATGAGATTTATTAATATCTGCAAGTGCAGTCTGGTTTGAAAATTTGCTAAACCTCCCCGTAGTAAGTCAGCTGTTTAGCTGATTCATTAGTGTGATCATGTGAGAATACATGAGATACATTCACCTGATGAAACTGCATGCAAGAAAAAGGTGGAAAAAAAGGTTTCTGAAACTTGTTAAAACATTAGCTAACAAATTAAGAAAAAGTGGTATTCCTCTGGCAAGTAGAATCGAGTATGATTCAAAGCTGTGCAACACTCTACAGTTCACATGCCTTTATCTGCACAATACACAAAGCACTGTCTACATATATACAGTACATGTGAAGTACACAATTTTCAGTGAAATGTTTATATTAGGTCTCCTACCTTGGTGTATCAATATATATTTTAAGTAATATTTTCTGACTTTCATTACAAAAAAAGAAAGTTAAATATATGTTTTCAACAAAAAATATAATAATAATTATGGCTGTCTGGCAGAAGAATGTCTTACAAAATAGAAAGAGAGAGAGAGAGAGATGGGAAGGTCTCCTAAAGGAGCAATCTATATTTAAGCAGTTTTAAAAAACATTTTTAAAGTGTATATAGTACGAGAAATTATTCAATTCTGGTACTTTTCAGCTCTAAACATTCTGACCGACTACAGTGGGTGAGAATCTTTTGTCCTTCACAGATTGATCCAGAGATTGAGCCAACAGACGAGACATAGACTGACTATAAGCTCAACCCATGTTTATTATGGTTAAACAAGCATTTATGTAGAGTAAGTGAGTGTAAGAGGGGAGTGGAAAAAGGATGAATATTCCGGGAAGTATGTGGTTAAAAACAAAACTTGTTAATTTTATGACCTTTAGCAGAAGTGAATTTTAGGGTCTTAATTATATTTAATTTCCTATATATATATTTATATATATAGGAATGAGTGCAGATGATCTGAGTACTGTACTTAAGTATATTTTTGTAGTATTTGTACTTTACAGATTTTTTTTTCTTTTTGTGACAGCTTTTTGCTTTTACTTGATACTGTTAAACACAAGTATCTGTACTTTCTACTCTAGGGTCATTACTTTAGTTGTAATGCATTTGAGGGATGGTGATTTTTTATTTTTATTTATTTATTTTTTTTTGTAGCACTGCCTCCTGAATACAGGGAGAAAATGAATGAATGAATGAATAACCCCTTACCTCTTAAATTAATACTTATTAATTTCATACTGCAGAGCCTATATTTCAGAGGCTGTACTTTTACTTGAGTGAAGAAGATGAATCAGTACATCTACTTGAGTAAAGAATGCATGTACTTTGAACATCTCTACATGACTAAGTTGGTCAGTGAGTGGCAGACAACCACTGCGATACACTGTAGTCAATGACAGTAGGCTTGGCCATATGAGATATATGTAACTAACCAACCAAACCAAATATAAAATGTGTAAATGCAACTAAAGCATAGGTTGGTGTAAATGAATAGACTTCATTTAATGGATTGATCTATATCTTATCTGTTCTCATCTGGTCCAATCATCCATCCATCCATCCATCCATCCATTATCTATACTGCTTATTAATGGAAAAAGACTGGAGGATGACTGGTATCTTCTAATTATATTTATTTATATACTTAAAGTTCAACTTTCTAGTCAATAATTCTGAATTTTAAGGCACATATATACTGTTCCATAGGGTATGAGAGTGATCAGTAAATAAGTTCAACATATAGTATCGCAAACCATGCTGTGCTTACCTGACCTGCCTCTGTCATGGTTAAAATTTGTAAGAATGAAGAACGATAATCATTTTAGTTTGTGTTTCATCATATTTCCATGCAGCATTCACTCAAACAGGCTTTGGGGATGCAGCAAATAATTGTTAATTATGATTCAAGTGTAATTAACTAAATGTTATTCAAACAGGTTTGGCCATTATGCTGCAGCTATAATGATATTTATTTTAGTTCAAAGTACTTTGGTTGATGACTTAACTGACTAAATGTATGTTTAAAAAATAAAAGATGTTTTATTATCTTATTGTTTTATATTCTTATCCCATTTTATGAGCCATTGAAGGTGCAGAGTGGTTTCCTAATATTACTTTCTTATCTTACAGCTATACTGTTAAAGGGTAAGATAAATATACAAAAAAAAGATTTATATTTACTTTATGGGGAATTGTCGGAAATTGTTTTTAAAAATTGTGTCTCATTTTAAGAGAATAATGTACATTATATAATCTCTTCAGACTATAAGAATATATATAGAGAGAATGCTGTCTGTATTATCTTCTAATCTGGGGAGTCCATTCAACTGTAATAATGTTTTCCTTTCTAAAGGACATAAGTATGTTCAGGACAGCTGGGTTACTAAATGGAACACACAACAGGGAAAAAAGCATGTTGGCAGGGCTACATGGCATTACCCAATGTGCTTTTTTTTATTTAAAAAAAATTTTTGGACACATTTGAACATTTGAATGTAGCCAATCAATTGATATGAATCTAAAACTTGTCAGCAAATTTTGATGTTTTATACCTATTATGCCATAAATAGATAAACTTTATGTTTTTTAAATCTCTGCAGAGAAAAGAATACATTAGCAGTCATTTGATTTGGCTGCTAAGCCAGATGCAAAACTACTCATCCTAAGTCAAATATTCCTTCGGCTTGTGACAAGATTGATGGATGTTTGCTTATCTTTCTGGGTAGAAAAAGGAAAGTCATAAATCTTAGCACTCATAGCATAATTTTCATGCTCTCTTGTGCTCTTTTAAGATGGGTGCACTTCCCAAGTGCAAGTTTATTCAGATTAAACCGATAAGATGAAAACAGACCTTGAGGATAAGTGGTACATGACTGTAAGTACACAGACATGGACAGTAAAAATGTTTATCTGGAATTTATTAGAGATTAATATCAATTTTAAGCTAGGAGGTTAGTATTTTTTCTGTTTTCTGTTTGTCTGTTATAAGACTTTAAAGGTGGTTTAGTATTTGTAATACTTACAGTATGAAGAAAAATCAGGTCTTAAGATATAGCATTGGGTGGCATGCTGACAAAGTGGTTAGTACGTCGCCTCACAGCACAAAGGTCCAGAGTTTGGTTTTCTTGTGTTATTTTTTCTTCATTTTCCTCCCACAATCCCAAATCATGCACATTACGCTAATTGGCTGTTCCAAATTGGCCCTAGGTGTGGATGTGTGTGAATGGTTGTGTATGCGTTGGCCCTGCAATGGACTGGTGAGATGTTCAGAGTGTGCCCACTTTTAAACAGTGTCAGCTGAGATAGGTGCCAGACTCCTAATGACCATAAAAGTGGTTCAGCAAATGGATGGATGGACCCACCTTTTCAAAATCTCTCATCTGATCTCATTTGTCAAACAGCTTAATTCTACTAGGGTCACAGGGAGGCTGGAGCCTATTTAAACCAACTCTGTGCTAAGACGGGGTTCTCCCTGGACAGCTCACCATACCAGCGCAGGGCCTACACACAATCATACATTCACACAATCACCTAATGACAATTCGGAACAGTCAGTTAGCCTAATGTGCATGTTTTTGCACTGTAACAAAATCAAAGTACCCGGTTGAAACCCACCCGATCATGGGAGAACATGCAAACTTCACCCAGAGACACCATTGCTGAGCCTGTGACACAAACCCAATTGCTGTGAGGTGGACATGCTAACCACTACACAACCATGCCTCCTTAAAATATATGATTAAATGTAATAATATTTTTCATTAATGAGTATATAGTTTGCTAACATTAGCAATCTTATTTTTATTACAGTGACGCTGATAAAAATACCCTTTTTTGTAGTGTCTGTCTTGTTTTGCAAACCTAAAGTTTAAGTTTAAACATACCCACCCATTCTAACTGAATTAGTTGTGTTCAAACTTTTGATTGATAATGTATAACTTTGTAGAACACCATTTACAGGTACAACTGTGGCTTAGGGAATCAATTACATTTAGTGTTCTGTTTCACCTTTCCTTACAGCCAATGTTGATATTAACACCTACACCACAATGACTCATCTATAGCCACTGGAAAATGTTTTCAAAAATACTGCATTCACACTGTTGGAGAAGAATGTTTATCATATAGAATCTAGAGAAGGTATATGGTTATGTCCCATTAGCTGTAGGGTAAACTTCTCAGTAGTACCCCTGATGAATCAAGATAGACCAGATTCAAACAGTCTGGCTGAAAGTGCTACTCCTCTCTTTGCATCTGTAAGAATAAGTCTGCCTTATAGAAACTGCCGAGGCATTCCTTTCACTAGCAAGAGTAACAGCAGGAACCAGGATTTTGATGGCCATACTTGGCCTCAAGTGGAACTCTGTGGTCTGATTGCTGATCCATCTGAGGCTATTTAAACTTTTCCTACTTCTGCTATAACACCTATGGGGACAGGAACCACTTTCCTAAACATGGGATAAAGACTCATCTCTGTAAATACCTTGGTTCTAGCAGAACTAAGGGCACCAAGGATGTGATAATTGCCAGCAGGTATAAAATTCTCTATTGGAAAAAGTTGAGATTAGAAATGTTGGCTTTTATGTTAATTGTGATGTCTGTTATGTGTCAGGCTGCAAGGAATGCTATCATCTCTGCTGAAACTAACAATGTGAGTGACTAGCATTTGAGATGTGTATGAGAAGTTTGTCATCATCACACATTGGAGAACCTTGACAATGCAATGGAAATATGGCTGAACAACATTTATTAGTTTCTCTAATAATGGTTTGAATGTTTTGAACAGCATGGGCTTCTCTTTTAATTGCGCCTCTGTCCAGGAAGAAATTCAGTTTGTGCAGTGGTGGTTTTGGGGTCTGATCGTGGAAATGGAATTGGTTCACATCCAGAAAGGTCATAAAGACCCAGGGATCTGATGTAGTCATTGTCCAATATGGAAGACTGTTGAAGCATCTCATCTGCAGCTCCCAGTTTTTACTGGTAGGCTTTGTGTGGTTTTGTTGATTGAGAAATGCCGCTTAGCAACTGACCCAGCAAGACAGAGTGCTTCTTGGGGACATGCGAGTATGGATCTAAATGCACATACACTCGATATAGCCTTCGTGGTATGCCAGACCTTTAGCTATAACAGTCTAGATGTTACATATTACTGGGTTTTTTGTTCTAAAACCTGTGATCCTATCAATGGCCTTTCTGGCTGTAGGACAAAGGAGCATTCCAGGGATACAGGGTGACCTACATAGGGCTGTTTTACATGCTTCAGTCAATGTGGACTTCCACAGGCTAAAAGATGTGTGTGATTTGTTTCTGGCAAAATACAAAATCACAGCTGACAGCATTCAGCAATGGAGGAGGTACCTTATTGCCTATTAGCACTATGAACTTGTGTTGTGTGAGGAAAAACAAGGGGAGCAGCATTTCAATCCTATTAGCATCTGGACAGCCAAACGGGCAGTTTAATGGATGCAGTCAGACACCACAAATTGTAAGTTAACCAACTAAGCTAGCAGCAGCAATTCCAGCAAGCAATTCAGATCTAGGGCTCCGAAAAAGAAAGGAATGGCTACACTTACCACAGCAGGAGAAGCAGCAAACAAGCAATAGAGACTATCACAGCTTCAGAGGAAATAAAAACTCTAGCTGTAACTGAAGACAAGCAGCACAGGACAGGCTTAAACTTTACAAGTGGTCCCAGCATAGGCAGCAAGTTGAAAAAAGGAACCATGGTGACAGTCAGTAACATCACTGTCATCAAATGACTCAGCATGCTAAATGGAGTATCCAGGTTTTATACAGTACACTCTGGCAGTTTGGAGGGGTGATACAGAACTAGTGTACCAAATGACACCTCATTAAAATAGCTAAAATTAATCAGGTGTATTCTCTTGAGTAAATGCAATCATTTGATGATAAAGGAGCTGCAGTATGTTGGAGACTACTGTGCAGACACAACCGTAGGGACGGTATCTTGTAATCACAAATGTCAGTTTAGCCACTGCAGCCTCTATCATGTATCTACTGCACACCAAAAAGAGCATACAATGTAGTTGACCCATAATGGCACGGTGCATTTGTAATAAAAAAGCAATATAATTTAGAAGATTAAATGAATATTTTTAGCTTTTATGTACAAGGACAGTTTGTTTTGTAATGATAACCCATGCTGTATTTTTTCTGTAACAAATTCTAGGCTAATGCTATCAATAACCAAACAAAACCTTGATTGGAAATACTATGTGTAGCTAAGTCTATAAATATTTGGCCAGTGTAATCATTTTTGTAAATTTCTCCCTATACACCACTATAAAGGAGATAAAATGTCCAGGTTTTGTATTTGGAAGGCATGCAAGGAGGATTTTTAAAAGGAAACATTGGGATGAAAAAATAAATACACTTACCAGAAGAATAGCAGAAACATTCAAAGTGGCCAAGTAAACAATGTGGTTAATTTTAAAAAAGAAGTAATATACTGTTGAACTCAGCAACACCAAAAGACGATGTAAGACGACAAGCTTGATGTTCATAGAGTTTTTTCCTTGTTGAAGAAAAAGCAGTTTACAATATCTAGGCAATTCAAGAACACTATTGAAGGGGGTAGGCTTGTGATTGTTAAGGTTTAGAATGAATACACACCTTTATGAATGTAAATAACCAATTTATTGAAAGGCCAAATTATATTTTGCTAAAAAGCCTGCCCATTTCTGGAACAAGATTATTTGGACAGATGAAACCAAAATGAATTTATACCAATATGATGAAGATCATAGAGAAGGAAAGGAATGTCTTGTGATCAAAAGCATAACACATCTTCTGTCAACCATAGCAGTAATGGGTGTGTATGGCTTCCAGTGGAACCAGGTTGCTGGTATTTATTGATGATCAATGCTGCTAGAAGAAGCATGATAAATTCAAGTGTACTTAGCTATACTTGAAGCGTAGATTCAGTCAAATGCTGCATAACTGACTGATAGGAAGGCATTTCACAGCAAAAATGGATAATGACACAAAACATACAGTGAAAGTAACCGAGAACTTTTCAAGGCAAAGAAATGGAATGTTCTTAAATGGCTGAGTCAGTCAACTCAACTGAACATGGTTTTCACTTACTGAAGACAAAACGAAGGGCAGAACAACCCATAAACAAGCAGCAACCACAGTAAAGACTTGGTGAAAATCCCATCTCAAGGGTGGAAGCTCAGCATTTGGTAATGCCCATAGGTTTCAGACTTCAGATTGTCACTGACTGTAAATGACAAAGGTATCCACGACCCACAAAAAAAAAAAAAAAAAAAAAGTTAGTGCAATAGTTTTGGTAAAAGCCTTAAATTATAGGTGAATGCCCATATTTCAATCACATCTTGATTTCCTTGTGGTGATATACAGAGTCAAAATTACAAATTTTGTAACACTGTCCAAATACTTATGGACCTAAATATACTGTTAGGTCTATAATACATTCCATATATTATATGGAATCCAAAGATACAAAATTGTCATAAATAAATAGGAGTCATTCCACTTTAGTAATATGCCGTCTGATAACAAAGCCGTCTTGTCTAATATTTCCTTTTTTTATTATTTTATTAGAATCTCAAAGTGTATGTGGAAAAACTAATGAGATTTTTTTTCAGTTTAAAAAAATCTATAGTGTTCTGTACTTTATAGTTTTCTTTTTCCTCAAGTATTACGTGCACAGATGTGAATCTTATTACAATCTAATAACTGTCAGCATACTATGGTCTGTTGGTCTGATTCTTGTTAAAGCGTTTCATTTAAGGTGAGGCAAAATAGCTGTCATTTCATTTTATGAATAGCATGAAATGTCTTCAATATTGTTCAATTATCTTCAGTTCTAATATGATTCTTACTGTGCTTTGTGAATTATTAAAGGCATATTTTCATGGTGTCAAAATGTAAAAGGAAAAAAAAAGTTGAGGATGACTCACATTGCATTCACAGTGTCTGGCATGGCTACTGTAACATGAAAGCTTGTTGGCAGTGGTGTGTTCTCGGCAACATGATGCATCGGGAAATCAAACACATGCAATTTCGTTGACACCCATTCTTCTTCCAATTAATAATTTACCTAAGTTGTAACATTATTATATAGCAATGTAATCTAATAAGTATGAATATGTTAAATGTTTTGGGTTTTTTCAAACTGAACAAGTTCATTAAAAAAATGACAAAAGAGCAGCAAACACAAAGTTTTTTTTTTTTTGACTAGTTCATTTAGTTCACGATCATCACAGTTCATACTGTTAATAAAAGTATATCATTGGACACCCCCCCTCCCCAAAAAAAAGAAAAAAAAAAGGTATTGAATGCATGAATTTCTCTTAACTTCACAGTTGTCTGAAAGCAGGTAACATAGTAATAAGAAATAAAAATAACACTTTATTGTGCTCTTGGTTGTCTCTTGATGTATTTCAGCAACAGCTGCTTCAGTTCACATTGTCCAGACATTTCTAACGATATAGGAGTGCTACAGTATGCGATATAAAAACACATAGATTACTTGCTAGATTGCCTATAAATTGGTCAGTTCTTGAAATCTACTGAAATGCTGTTTTAAAAAAGACAAGAAATAAGAGACCTTTCAAAAACATCAACACTTAAAGAGAAAGAAAAAAGCAGTTACACATATATTTCAGAAGTTTAAGGCGATTGAAATAAGAAATTGGTGTCCCAGTCACTTCCTGTAACACTGTTCTGGTGATGTAATCCAGTGATAACAGGTCAGGTTCAGAGTAAATTAGTGTCTCTCTTCTTACATGTCTCGTTCCTGATCAATTCCATAGCTACAGCTCCTTTCCGTTAATTTTCTTCAGTTACAAAAGTATTTGTCAAACAGTAGAAAACAACTAAAACACAGGTTCGTAAATGTCTTTTTTTTTTAATCCAATGGGTTTGGTAGTGTCGAAAGAGAGCTGAAGTATGAATAACAAAACATGCAGCTGAAAAGGGCTGCCTTTTCTATCATGTAGTATATGTAATACATTCATCCTCAGGGCTGAAGAATAGAGGAGACATATGCATGATATAGATTATGAGCTGTCATCCAAGCATTTAAGCTGTCCATCAGACACTATCATCCTTTCCACAGCAAGGACTGTACAATCGAAACTAAATGTAAGTGTCTGAATTTAAAGTAACTTACCAGTAAACAAACCTCTAATGTACAAAAAAAAAGAAATGTGTATATATATAT
>JAOUQZ010000028.1:13408841-13426578 GCA_028564935.1 Neosilurus hyrtlii | reverse complement strand
AGATAACTGCAACAAGAGAGTCTCTATCACCAGCAGCGAAAAGTCATTAAGCTCATATGGGTCTTCATCAGTAGGAACCAGGGGCTTCCAAGATGATGAGAACTCCAGCCAGCATCAGCACACAAGGCTACAGAACTTGTAGCCTTATGTTCATGTCTTTGGACTGTGGGAGGAAATCAGAGTACACGGAGGAAACCCAGACAAGCACAGGGAGGACATGCAAGTTCCACACAGAAACTTCTGAGCCCAGAAATTAACGCCCCGGACCTTTTTATTGCGAGACAGATGTGCTAACTACCAAGCAACCGTGCCAGTCTTTGTTATATTATCATAATGAAATGTTTGAAAACGACACTCCACTTGAGACCACCCAGTAAGTCATAGTGTCGTAATGTGGGTTAAATGGCACTGAAAGGAAAAAGGCACATCTTGACTGTGTTGGAGTAGCACTTCCTTTCCATAATGGCCTAATTGTTTTTCACACAGCAGAGCATCATTAATGTCTAAGCCAATGCATACAATTAAAGAAATGTTATTAGTGACTGTCCAAGCTTGCGAAATTGCACTTTATGTGGACACTTGACCATCGCACCCATATGTACCCAGTGTACTGGTCCTTAACACAGAGCCATGATCCAACAGGTTTGGGCCCCTTAGTTCCAGTGCAAAAAAAGTCTTAATGCCACAGTATATAGATGCATTCTAATCAAATGTGTTCTTCCATTTTTCTGCCTATAGATTAGAGAAGGTCCACATACAATATTGGTTTTATTACCAGGTGTCAAAATACAGTACCTTTGGGTATATATTATAGGTATAGGGCTGAATTTCATTTCATTTTTATTTTCCAAACTGCTTTATTCTATATTAGGGTCACGGGGAGGGTGGAGTCTATCCCAGCCAATTCCAGGCAAAGGCACAATTAGGGGCAATTGAAAATATTCACTTAGTTGTTAGTTAGACATAAGCATGTCTTTATACTTTGGGAGGAAACCTGAGCACCCTGAGGAAACTCACACAAGCTCGGGGACAGCATGCAAACTTCACACAGAAATGTCTCAGCCTGGGCACAGGATTCACATGAAGAAAAGTGCTAACCACCACACCACCGTGCTGCCTGGTGCTGATTTTAAATTGTGATTTTATGGTACGGCAATAGTGGAGGAACCTAATCTAAAAATCAGAGTGATAGAGACCAACACAGAGGAAGAGCACTCTTTGCTATCGTTGAGAGGTTGATTTACATTTCACACAAGTCATCTTGAAGTAAATTATACAGCATGGCATGTTTTTATAAGCCCACCAATACCTGCAGTTCTTAAATCTTTATAAAGCAGACGTGACTGGTTTAAGACTGGGTTCCCACTTCCCATGCACTGACAGATTTATATGTGAGACAACCGTTATATTTACTCTGCCACATGGATTAGATTCTGTCTTGCTGGGCTGTGAGCTAAAAAATGGAGGGATTAAAGTGCTTACTCTCAGATTTCCACCAGAAACAATATGTTAGATTCAAAGAATCACATTGGGGCACATTCAGCGAGAAAATCTGTCTTCTTCTGCAAGATCTTTTCACTTTGTCTAGATTGGAAATGTACAAAATGTGGAAAAGTTAAAGGAGATGAGTTAATACTGTAGGTATATTATTGTATGTCCTTGGTGTTCTATAGTGAAAACCTGATTTGTTTCTGAAACACAGTGATAGACTGAGAAAATATTTAATGTCATCATATACTGTACATGTATGTGTAGGATGCAGAGCTTCCTAGACAGTACCACCGCCTATTATCTTCATCCCGTATTTCCAAATCTTTCAGTCCCCTTTTAGCATCAAATTGGAATCCCATACTCATTCATTCCCTCTTAAATTTCAATAACCGTTAAAATACCAGAGCAGTGACACAGACACAAAGCAGTCACATAAGCAGAAGCAAGAATGTGGGTTAAATATAGAATGTATTAGATTTTCTCTCTGCAATTCCATTAGCAGGAAATTTGAATTTTCTCTTTATATTACAGATCAGTTTCTAGGTTTGCTTTCCTGAGTATGAGATGCTATGCCATTATGTTTGGTGTGGAAAAGCATGTGATTGGTTAGGGCAAAGGAAATGCGGTTGCGCTTTTTTGTATTGCCTTTCATCATGCTTTTATGCCTACAAATCTCACTGTTTGTTCACAAGCCACTAACAGCTAGGAATGTACTACTCTGTGAGACTTGCTACAGAGTTTTTTTTAATAAAACTGACCAAAACGAGCAAGCAAACAAACAAACAAAACAAAAAAACAACAAACAATTTCAAATAAAAAAAAAATCAGCATTGTACCTTTAGCATCTGGACCTGGCTATTGGTTTTCTCTGTTTGGAGGGGCAGAAACAGTGAGATTAGGTTCTGATATTTTGACAAAATTATATTTTACAGTTTTCCCTTCACCCCAAAACTTAATCTATCATACCTCAGTCGTCACAAGCGAGATAATTGCTTCATTCATTCATTTTCGAAGCCACTTAATCCTAATAAGGAGGCTGCCACCCATCTCCGCTGTTTCTGGGCGAGAGCGGGGTACACCCTGAACAGCTCGCCCTTATCTTAATTTTTAAAAGTAAATATTACCCACAAAATCTGTCTTGGTTAATGAAGTTTGCTGGGAATATTTTGAGAAAATGGCGTGGACTTTTGTCTCAACCCTTATTTTAACCATCCACATAGATTTGAATGATTTAATCGAGATTCAATTTCTTACCCTATCCAAAATCCATTCATAGTAAAATCGATACCCTGATGTCACAAAAGGATGTCTCTCAGGACATGGACAGAGTGAGGTCTAGAGGAGAAGCCGGGGCAGGTCTGTGAAAGACCTTCATCTGCACCATAGCAAAAGTGATGATTGGGATTAAATATATGGTCAAGGGAATTATAGCTCCAGCTGGAGAAAAATACTGCACAGATCAGAGGTCATTTTAATTGATGACCTCACCTAAACATATGTAGACTGTTGTAATATAAGGGTTTGTTTGCTTGTTAGTTATTTTGTTTGTTTTTGCCTAGATTAGGAAGATGTAGGATGTATAAGACGTATAAGATATAGTGAAACAAAATGTCTTCAGACTAATCACTAATCTTCAGCAGGGACTGACAAACTTTATCTACTGCAAAAGGAAAAGTCAGTTTCAAAGAAATATAACATGGTCATCTATGTATCTATCTATCTATCTATCTATCTATCTATCTATCTATCTATCTATCTATCTATCTATCTATCTATCTATCTATCTGTGTGTCTGTTTGTTTGTTTGTCTATCTATCTATCTATCTGTCTGTCTGTCTGTCTGTCTGTCCATGCATAATCCAGAAATCATTGTTCACCTGACCTGCCTCTACCATGGCAAAAATATGTAAGAATTCATTATTTTAAAAATGATAATAACTTTTGTTTGCTTTTTTTATGTTTCATTTTAGTGTCCTAAATAATACAAATGTATTGACAGCTATACATGTTTGCACATGCAAACTGTTGAGCTAATGGGTCTACTGGTTAAAACAAAAGCATATATTGGTTATGTATATGATGTAATGATTCCTAAGAAACAGGGCAGATGCACTATCAGAAAAAAAAGGACTCAATTTAAACATTTCTAAAGATGATGAGTTATGTACACACTGCAAAGAATTTCGTATAATAATGATAATAAATAATAATAATAATAATAATAATAATAATAATAATAACTGCCATGCTATGGCCTGGGAAGCTGTCCAGGGTGTACTCTGCCCTCGCCCAGTGTCGGCTGAGATGGTAGCCAGCCCGTTACGACCCTATTTAGGATTAAGCGGTTCAGAAAATGAATGAATGAATGAATAATAATAATAACAATATTAGTAACAATAACAATAACAATAACAATAATAATAATAATAATAATAATAATAATAATAATAACAACAACAATAATAATAGTAATAATTAGCAAGAAAGGTGATAAAAGACACTGCAATGCAGCTTTGAAGTATTATTTACTACTTTAAATTGCAAGGCACTGCCATGCAAAATTATAACTCATAATAACATGCTTGGTTTCTAAACTGTTCATCATGCTATAGTCAGTGTTACCCGATAGTCATTTCACAGACTCTTCCTTGACATTTTGAACATTTACAAAGATATCAGTAATTTGTTTAGCACACTTAATTGACTTTACACTTTTTGCACACATTTTTACAGCTCAGGAATAGACAGATTTAGTCATAATTTTATGAACATCAAGTGTGGGCAAACAACACAATCTTTCAGAGTTTTGGGAGTACAGAACTTCAGAGCAACATCTTGTTCACCTTTTTTTTCTGAACAGGCCTAAGGGATAGATAACTAGAACCACATCTCTAATTTAATCTTGTATTATGCATAAATGAGAAACCTTAGACATATCTATATACAAATGTACAAAACTGGTGCCAAAGCTGCTTGTTCTACCTGACACCAGTTTCACTTGTACATCCTCCAATTTTTCAACCAATCCATATTCATATCTTTTGAGTGGGCTGTTAGTGGCAGGAACTGGGCAAGCTAACAAAAATGAACTTCATTTTCACAGTGCATGAGGAGCAGCACGGGCAGCCATATGCTTGGCAGAGGGTGCATGGAGAATGGCTCCAGCCCATGGGTTTGTGTGGCTGTGAGATCAGAAATCCCAGTGCTCTGGGACAAGCCTATGGCTTTCATGTCTGTCTCTCTGGAGTATTGACCTCATGCAAGTAACACAAAGAAATGGCGCACTTTGGTTTACTACACTGTTTTTCATGTTTAAGAATTTTTTAAAACAAATTTTAGGCATATAAGATGTTACCTGTTGCAGCATGTACTGCAGGATTTGTTTTATTTTGTAGTCATTGTACTTTTAGGAAAGAATTAATACATGATGAGCATCAACAGCTCAAAATTGCACCATAGTACTCCAACCAAGAGTTTTAAATGTCAGAGCCTCTGTTAGTAAAGCCATCTGATGTCCATGCAATACCCTTAGTGAGGATGACATTTTCGAAACAAACTCACTCAACTCCAAAGACTTTAAACCTCTGGGGCTAATTACCAACAAACTGCCTCACTAAACAGTAAGACATTATCATTATTTCTTTTATAGCAGTATGTGTAAAGTCTAAACAGCCACCAATTTGAAAGAAAAAGATAAGTATTTTACCTTGAGATACTGCAGGAAACAAAACAAAGAGCACTGAAGTGGAAAAGGAGAGATGACTTGTGGCACCCTACTCTGTTCCATACTTAGGTTAAATGTCCATGAAATGAATATGGGAAAAAGTGCACCAAATCATCAAAAGGAAAAAAAAAAGACACAATCTATTCCATGTCCCCTTGGTCCACGGTGTTAATGCCAGCAACATAACTGTCATCAAGCCGAAGCCCCAAAAATTTACAGAGCACAGGTCACCATTTAAAGACTAAAGACCAAGTGGTTACTTTTTTTTTTTTTTTTAATTCTGTTTCTTTTTCTTCATGCATTGAAAGTTCAGGGGTAAAATGCTACTCTTTGCTCACTTTAAACAATTAACATTCATTTTATTTTATTAATTATTTCATCCTTCATTAGGATCACGGGAAGGCTGGAGCCGATCCAAGCTGGCATACCAGCCCATTGCAGTGTCAACAAACAACCACTTACACTTGCATCCACACCTTGTGGCAATCGAGAAAATCAAGTTAGCCTAATAATTATGTTTTTGGACTGTGGCAGGAAACAGGAACACTCACACCCACCTAACCAGAGCAAAATAAAAACCCACCCAATTATGGGTAGAGCATACAAACTCTACACAGAAACATCCTCACTAAGCCTGGGGCTTGAACCCAGGACCTCCTTGCTCTAAGGCGGATGCAATATCCATTATGACACCATGCTGCCCAAAACAATTAATATGTAAAATAAGATGCCAATCCAGAAATAATATAGTATATATATATGCATTAGTTCATTTGTTAAAAATCTTTTGCCTGTGCTCTGTTTAATTATATTGCTCTGTTGTTCTGGGTTTTGTTATAAGCAATGTCAGCAAGTTGTTGTTTCATTATCACTGCACCATCACACTACAAAACAACCTAACAATATTTCAGTTAAGAGAGAGAGAGAGAGAGAGAGAGAGAAAGAGAGAGAGAGAGAGAGAAGGCCAAGCAAAATAGAGAACCCGAATGTAAACAATTATTTGAGTGATTTGAGAGATTCAGGGGTGTAGAAGTACTGAAGGACCCAGGTGCAGAGGGTAGATACAAAATACAGAAATGAAGAAAAGCAAATGGGTCAAAGACAGGAAATGAGCAAAACCATGCAGAGGCAAGTAAAGAGAATACAGAGGTAAAATTCCAAAATAAAAAACAGAATAGCTTAAAATTGCCCTACAGGGTCAGGAGAAAGGACGTTAATAGCATTTGCATACCGCCTACATTTCTGCAATGGTGTTTAGGCACCTCTAAATGCTTAAGTGAAGTCAGAGTTTGAGTATCTCAGTCTTGGTCATGAGTGGGAGAAAAATGGAGTAGCAGATTGACAGATGGATTAGTGCAGCAGCTCCAGTGATGCGGATGTAGTACTGGTCAGCTGTGCTGTAGACAGAGCTGAGAGCAAAAGTGCAAAGCTGTCGATTTACTGCTCAATCCCCTATCCTACTCTAATCTACAGCCACAACAAACAGAACAAGATCACAAGTGAAGAAATGAGGTTCTTCCCAAGGGTGAGGTTCCTCCCTTAGAGCTAGGGTGAGGAGTTCAGACATTCGGGAGGGGTTCACAGTAAAGCTGGTGCTCCAATGCATTGAAAGCGTCCAGTTGAGGTAGCACTGGTATACAGCGGAGAGATAGGAGAGAGAGGCCTGGTGTCTCTACTCAAACTGCTCCCCTTGCAACCCAGACAGATGGTAGAAAACGGATGGATGGACAGATGGGTGAATGAATGACATCTTCAAATAGAGTTTAAACATGTATTAATACAGAGTTTATGCATTTTAAAGGACATGTCTTAATTAACAAATTTTAACGCCAGCTGAGAAACTTCAATGTTGTCCGAACATTCCCGAGTACGCTCACATCGGAACCTAAGTTGGTCACGTGACAATGTGACGGAGATTCCAGAAAACAACAGTCTAGCTTCGCTACAGTACAATGATGGCCAGCGATAGAGAAGCTTCTTCATTCCCTTCGTACGAGTCTTTTAACAATGGGAGTGAGGACTTAAACAATTATTCAGCCCCGACTTACTTACATCGGACAGTGATGAAAGTGTTGATGGGGTATTAAACAATTTACAGGCCCCGGTTATAGAGCCTTATTGGTTTGACCCGGTAGCCCCTCCACAGACTGCAGTTGCTAACGACGCAGAACTCCCGGTCCAGCCCATGGATGCAAATGATGGCCGTGAAAATCGTGCTGACAACATTGACTGGTAAGTTTTATTTCTATGTTCTGTCCAGAATTAATCACAAGCATCTAACGTTAGCATTATTTATTAATTAATCCTACAAACATGACAAAACCAGAGGCTACATTAGTACTGTACTAGTAATAGTATTAGTACATGTAATGTGTGTGTATTACACACACACACACACACACACACACACACACACACACACACACACACACGTATCTACTACTACTAAGAGGGCGGATTAATCGGGAGTCCCTAAAAACGAATGACAAAGAACAGCGAATGACGAATGACAACAGCAATAATAGAGCGAATAACAAATGGTTGCCAGTACCGCATATATCACTCCCTCCCTCACCATGCCACAATGAGAATGACAAACTTATCACACAGAATAACACTTTCACCTGTAATACAGCTCATATCATGCTGTATTTGAGGTAAAAGTGTTATTCTATATGTTAAGTCTGTCATTCGCTTTCCTTCATCATTCGTTTTAGGGACTCCCGGATTAATCTGAGCTATACATGATTAAAAGTAAACGTACCCTTCTAAAATTCAGCCTAGTCATGGTCGTTCTCCATCTCTCACTACAGGCCTCTCAGGCTTCAGTCTTCACGGGGCGAATACTGGGTACTGCATTTCCTCGTGGATTCCACAAATCGTTTCCACTTCGCGGATATTACAGGGTCAGGCGGCCACTGATGGAGAGAGACAATTCGGTGGAGGTTGTAACTGGTCTCCGAGTAGTTATTGCTGCACCCGCCAACAACGCAAGATGTCACTATTTCGAATGAATCGCTTCTGCGCTGAAGTGTTTTCTGTAAGTGACGTCAGCAGTCAGTTTCGGCGGAAAATGCCGAAGAGAGCGTTTTTGGAAGCATTCGGAGAGCGGGAAGTTTAAAGTGTCCAGGTTCATTAAGGGGGGCAATATGAGTGCAGTACAACCCGGGTGCACTCTAGTACTAGCACTGTTATCGCTTTATTCTTGTAATCATGGGAAATAAAAAGCTTAAGACATGTCCTTTAAGTTTGTTTTTTTTTTATTATTCTTTGGTTTTACCTGCACAAGCTGTAGCCATTCAAAATTGCAATGATTTATTACCAAGTTGGATCTAATCTACATGAAACTGTTCAGCTTTTTCTACTGTCTAACGATGTGATTTGTAGTTTTTTGTAATTTGTAGTTTTCATAGTTTTATTGTCTTTTTGTGGTGATTAATACACTTCTTAGACTTTAGGTATGCCTGTTTCTTAATAGTTCCTAGATTAATAAACTATTTGGTGCCTCACATTAGGTTAATTCACTAGAATTATTACATAATGCTTATATATATATATATATATATATATATATATATATATATATATATATATATATATATATATATATCCAGCACAGAAACTGAAAGTAGAATATTTCATGAAATCAATAAAAAAGGATTTTAAATACAGAAATGTCAGCCCTCTGAAAAGTGTAATCATGCATACGTACTCAGTACTTGGTTTGGGCCCCAAACCAAGATTCTCTATGGGGTTTAGGTCAGGCGGGTTTGTTGTCCAATCCAGCACAGAAATCCCATGGTCAATGAACCAGGTGTCGGTACTTTTGACAGTGTGGGAAGGTGCCAAATTCTACTGGAAAATGAAGTCAGAATCTCCTTAAAACTCTTTTCTGATGAGAGCAAATTTTGCATCTCATTTTCAATCCAAGGTCCCAGAGTCTGGATGAAGAATGGAGAGGCACACAATCCAAGATGCTTGAAGTCCAGTGTAAAGTTTCCACAGTCTGTGTTGATTTGGGGAGCCATGCCATCTGCTGGTGTTGGTCCATTGTGCTTTATTAAGTCCAGAGTCAATGCAGCTGTCTACCAGGACATTTTAGAGAACTTCATGCTTCCTTCAGCAGACAAGCTTTATGGAGATGCTGATTTCATTTTTCAGAAGGACTTGGCACCTGCCCACATTGCCAACAGTACCAATGGAATTAGTGTAAAGTAATCAAATGTCCTCCCCATGCTTGTGTGGGTTTCCTCTGGGTACTCCAGTTTCCTCCCACAGTCTAAACACCTGCACAGTAGGCTAATTGGCTCTACCAAATCGCCCCAAGGTGTGAGTGTGAATGGTTGTGTGTGTGTTGGCCTTGCAGTGGCCTGGCGAGCTGTCCAGTGTGTACCCCGTGTTCGCCCAGAGTTGGCTGAGATGGACGCCAGCTTCCCGCGACCCTAATTAGGATTAAGTGGCTTAGAAAATGAATGAATGACAATGAATATACTTTAGTATACACACGTGATACATTAGTGCATCTTTTGAAACAAAGTTTTAGTGTATACTACAGGGAAACACAAGAAAATCTAAGTAAAACACAAATTTTATGGCTTATTTTTCACATTTTCAAAGCAAGACAAGGGTACACACGTACACCAATACAGCACCTTTTTAACCTCTTTGAGAGGTTTAGTATATATTACACTGGGACATTTTAAAAGCATGTTTTAGTGTCTTTTTGAGCAGCATTCAGTGACCCTGACATTTTAATTCAAGCTTTATCCCGAGCTTGGAAGGTAGATGATGTTTATTATTATTAATTCAAGAGATTTTTAACTTGTGATTGGTGAAAAGCCATCAAATAATTTTTAACATTGCAGCATTGCCATCAGATTGCCAATAATTGAGTATTTGCCATTAGATGAGCTGAAAAATTATTGCATGACTGACATAACCCAATGTTTCTCATCATTTAAGATTGATTCATTTGCCCAGGGTGAACTCCCGGAGCACAGCGGCCTTGAGCTTTATATTTAATAGCTGTATAGCATGCTAAGATTATAGAGCTCACTGATGCTAACTAGCTAGTTAACAAAATAGTGAGTTTCATGAGTGTCTCTTGTATTGTGAAGAAAAGGACACATTTAAATACTTTACTTCACTGTCTACTCATACATATGAATATTTTACCAATGAATGAATAATAAAACAATTATAGAATTCAGCTTTTGTGGAGAATATGGAGAAATATGGATAATTATTATTATCTCTGAGGCCTTCGGCCACGGTGGATGACACCACCTTAGCCGAATAATACTTCATATCACAATTCACCTTATTCAATAATTGCTTATTATTTTAAGATAGGAAAACCATTATGAATTCAGTAATTACTTAAAGTCAAATTAAGTTATTTCTTGTATCAGGTTGTAACAATTATTTGAATAACCATAAGAAAGATATTCTCTAAATTGCACATTTCTAATATTCAACTGTTAATTACAAGGAATGTTTCACCATCTCCATGTCTGAGCGATTATAATTGATGATGGGTTCATTTCTAATAGCGGAAAGATGTGAACAGTGCATCACAGATACACAGGGATGTACTGTACACTGGTATGGATGACATAACTATGATTTGTTTGAGTGCTGTTGAGAACATCTTGCATTTACACTTAATACCAGCACAGATTCTAGCAAACACAAGCATGCACATGCTGTCTGCAGAAGAATAGTTGTCATAACAACGAGTTCCCCATACAACAGCATGACCTTCTCGCTCCACTCTAGGTAGGTGCAATGTCACATTCCACCAAGTTCTCTGCCTACATTCTGTGCAAGTGTGAACGGGTTCACAGCAGGATAGGGAACAGTTAAAAACGTACCTGCAAATAGAGCCATTAAATGGAAATTGGGAGTGGGAATGTAGCTTAACTGTTGCATTTGGGCTGGTTTTGATACTACATTATGACTAGGTGATCCAGCAGATTGCAGAGAAAGGTGAACTGCTGTTACATGATAGTCATGCTGTGCTGCAGTTGTGTCCCACAGGCCTTGCTTGGACAAAATACTTTTGACAGCAGCCACTCCGTTTCAGCTTGTCCTCAAACAAGAGCAAGCCAAACATTTCCATGCTGTCTAAGTCTCTGGGGCTTGGTCTCCTGTAATGAAAGCCTATTCGCCACACAGAATCGCTTCGAAACCAACTGGGTGAAATTTATAATGCATCTGCCCACAAAACAATAAATAAATAAATAAAACAGGTTAAATAGGTGTCATCCTTTATCTCCCTCAATCTATGGGCTTGTTTGTGATTATTTTTTCTATTTCCATCCCACCAATTACAAAAAAAATACACTATACCAAATTGCCTTCCTCAGCTGTCTTATCTAATACTATAATCCCCCATCATGCCCCTTAGGCTAGACTCAAGCTGATCCATTCACTTCCATCTTGATGTCCTCTCCATCCATCAGAAACCACTTGGAATCATGTGTGCGTGAGTGTGTTGGGGGAGGGAGGTATGGGGTGTGAGAAATGATTGTCTCTGATTCTATCCTTAGGAGATCATGAATCCACAGGTGTTATAACAATTGAGCTGTAATGAAGCGAGCCCTCCTGCAAAAATGGGGCAAGTTGCACCAGAAGCTTACTCAATTCACCTGAAGTGAGAGAAATAGAAAGCAGTTGGAAAGGTGTTTCATTTATTGGATGGTATTAGAACTTTGCGCTAGATTAATTATAAGTTAGATGCAGGCCAAAAACCGGATCCCTTCCCAGAGAAGTGACTCACTGGCTTATGACATCAGAAACACTTTTTTTTTCACGCAGGCTGGGCTTTTACTTTGACTTTTCAGTCAAGAGCACGGACAGCCACAGGGCACAGCACACTAATTATCTTTATCTAACTTTAGCACTCTGATAAGTGCAAAGTATTGTGCTTGGCTCAGTGTGCTTTAAACTCATTTGTTTATCAGACAAAGCCTTTTTATATCCTTACAGACTGTCACTGCCTCCACATATAAATGGAAGCTTGAGTGTTCACCTCTTTCCCTGTGGCACTTTATAGTGTGACCTTGAGGAAGCTATATTAATTTAGTGATGTGGTCAATGATGGCATCATGCTTTAACCTGCAGAAGGATTGGTTCAGGAATAAAGCATAGAGAAAGATGCTAGACTGATTCTGTTTAATCTTCTTTAAATAGTAAGGTAATAATAAGGTTTTTAAGTTGCTACGTGATGATGGGATTATTTTATGGCATATATATTGAACATGACTGAAGTGACTTTAGGAATAGTGGAATACTTATATGTTTTTGTTTATCTGTCTGTCCATCTGTGCGATATTCATTACAGGAAACCTTAAACTTTCACGAGCTCTGAACACATCAAACCACACCTCAAGTGACCACAGTATGCCAAGTGTAGCACCAGCAATCCGCAGTCAGGTCACAGGAAGGTCAAAGTTGTCATTGGTGGAGGCACGCATGTTTAATTAATTACCGTGCCAATTGCGGAATGTTGTTTATGCTGACATACTTATTTTGGACTTTGTAGGTTTGGTCCTTGTCGGCACATTGGCTCAGTGTTTAGCAATGTCTCCTTACAGCAAAAATGTTTGTGGACTGAATCTCAGCCAAGGGCATTTTTGTGTGGAATTTGCATGTTCTCCCCATGCTTTCATGGGTTTCCTCTGGGTACTTCAGTTTCTTCCCACAATCCAAATACATACATTTTGGGTCATCTGGATACTCTAATTTGCCCAGAGGTGTGAATGTAAGTGCAGATGATTTTTTTTACGTCTGTGTTAGCTCTGTAATAGACATGACACCTGTTCAGGGTGTGACCCCACCTCTCACCTGTAGTTAGATAGGATTGACTCCAGCTTCCCCTGTCACCCTGATGGATAAGCAGTATAGGCAGTAAATGAATGAAATAGGTTTATTTGTTTATTTATTTATTTGTTTATTACATAAAACCAATTCCAGTTTCTGAGAAATGCACTGTTATCTCTGAGCCTGCGAAACTAGTTATTTTATTTTGGTAAATTTGGTTTCAGAAATTAATGAAAACCAAAAGACATCTTCATTGCTATGTCATTAGAAGTTATTGGTTTCCCTTGCCACAATGATTTAAATTGGGTTCAAAATGTTTTACTGTAGCGACAGAACAATTTAACAAAGCAGAAAGGAAAATGTCGGACAATTAATTATTCAGTAGATTAAGAGCATTTAGAGAGAATTATGCTCATTAAAAGACCACAAAATGCTTGGTACACACCCCTGTCCTTAAACAAACATAAACTGTTGAAGACAAAATGCTGTGTTGAATATCATTGTAATTACTATATTATAATAATATAATCAATCAAAGCACAGAATTAGATTTGGTAATGTGTTACTAAGATGTCTCCAGGTATTTAATAACAGGACAAAAAAAATTCATGTATTCATATAAAATATCTGGAACATAATAATTATTATTGTAATTTTATATTCCGTGATGAACACGGAATCCCATGTATGTACGTTTATACCTATTAGGTATTGCAGTAAAACAATGTAACAATGCATAATGAACTAAGTTATTTATTTATCTTCTGGCACCCATTTATGTTATCTTTGGAAGCCTGCAAACCACCTGGCATCATAATCATCCTTTCAAGTAATTACAATAAAGCTGAACACCAATCAGTCCGCAGTGCACCTGCTTTGTCACCAAAATGGTGTCAGTCTGTAACTCTGTGTTAATTCAATTCAGCACTTGTAAGCATGAAAAAGGCACAAAAGAAACCTGCAGACTTTAATGCAATTTTCCAGTCCATCAACCCAGCAGTCAGTTCTTAGGAGCAGCTATGGTGGGTGGGGTGGGAGGAAGTGGGTGCCTCTTTCTCTGCTGACTCAGGACAGAGCAGCACTCTCACACACACAGACCCAGGACAGAGCAGCACTCACACACACACCACACCACAGTCCCTATCCTGAATGCACAAACCCACACGATTCTTATCATGAGCAGGTGCCAGCTCTCAGCTCCTTCACCAACCTGATAATTGTGTCTGGATTGTCTATGAAATATGTTTAGCCATTGGTTATGCTAGTTATAAAAGCTGCATAGTACAGGCTTGCTCTATAAATGAGTGTCCTCATAGAATTGAAGCTTGGTGGCTTTTATGGCACCTTATCCCTAATGTCTACCTTAATCTCGACACTATCTGGCTGTAAAGCAATGTCTTAGTCACACACACGCACGCACGCAAGCACACACACACACACACACACACACACACACACACACACACACATTGTGCAAAAGGCTTGAGCCATGCTATATTTGTTAAATACAAACAAGTGATCGCTTTTCAGACAAAAACACCAGGAAGGCCGCTGGGTTTTGATGCATAAATAAGAAGCAATTGTAACAGTCAAAATGCCCAAGAACTGTGCTTTTTTCTGTACAATGTTCAGTAAAACCTTCAGCTTATTTCCTTACACAACCCCACAAAGTTTACCTGAGGCAAATTTTTTTTAAGCAAAAAGTTGCCACATTACATATTTACTATTTCATTTGCATTTTCTGTTTTTATTAACTGCTCTTTATAGTTATCATTAATGCATTAATTTGCCGAACAGCTTAACACACCAAGGGTCGCAAGGAGGCTGGAGCTTATGTCAGCTAAGTCTGGGAGAAAGTGGGGTACAACAGCTGGTTTGACAGTCCATTGCAGTGCCAAAACACACAACAATTTACACCCATACTCACACTTAGGGGCAATCTGGAGCAGCCTAATTAGCCTAATGTGCATAACGTTTGATTGTGGGAGGAAACCTGTGAGGGGAAGCATGGGGAGAACATACAAGCTCTTCACAGAAACACCATCGACAAGCCTGGGACTTGAACCCAGGACTTCTTGTTGTGTGGGAGTCATGCTGACCACTACACCACCATAACAGCCGCACTTTATAAAATTATTATATTTCAATACAGAACAATATTTTAAATTATTTTTGAAAAAGACACACGTCCTAACCTTAATCAAATAGAACTTAGTTATTTAAGCAGTTCATGTAAGAAAAAACCACCAATAGCCCAAATTTAAAAATATTCTTTATGCTTATTACCACACAAGAGGGTTTGCGAAGGTACGTTTTTCATGCCATGTAAAATTTGATTATTTTACACAATAAATATATGACTAGTGTTTTCCTCTTTTTTTATTTCAAAGACATCCATACAAGTTGGCACCGTGGCACAGTGGTTAGCCCGTCTGCCTCACAGCAAGAAAGCTTGTATTCGATTCCCAGGCTTGGTCGTTTCTGTGTGGAGTCTGCATGTCCTCCCCATGCTTGTGTAGGTTTCCTCCGGGTACTCCGGTTACTTCCACAGTCCAAAAACATGCACAGTAGGCTAATTGGCTGTTCCAATTCACCTCTAGGTGTGCATATGAGTGTAAATGGTTGTATGTATGTGCCCTGCAATGGCCTGGCGAGCTGTTTAGGGTGTACCCTGCCTTCGTTTAGAGTCGGCTGAGATGGCACCAGCCTTCCCGCAACCCTAATAAGAATGAATAAGAGGACTCGCATACATACATAGGTAGATAGATATAGATAGACTGCATGTATAAGTGGATAACTAGCTTCATAAATACATAAAAAATTTCAAAAGTAAAAAGCTAAAAATCACTAAAAATGATTTTACCTCGCATGTACAGCACACAGAATTGACTGAATCACCTGTGTAATGATTCCTAGTTATGTAAACATGACACAGCAGAAAGTAATGCAAGGGCATTGTGCAGCCACCATGGAAACCTCTTACAAAGTCTTGGCATATGCATGAGTGAGCCTTCAATAGATCATGGACACAAAGCCTGTGTGTAAGGTTGTTAGTCACAGAATTAAAATTAAAATCAGTGCAATAATGGCAAAGTTCGATTAAAGAATAAACGTTATGGGGTAAGGTTGGATATCATGAGGATAGCTTCATTGCTTAAATTACTATATTTTCTATGTTTTATAGATTAAGCTAATAGTGCAAAGACATTGATTTATTCTATGCAATACATGAATTTTAAATTGTGTAAAACAGCAACAAAAGGCTATAGATAGAAAAATCTGACTTTCAGTAATGAAGAGTTTGATTTCTGTGAGTGAAACATATTAGAAACTCATATTAGAAAGTTCGGGGCTCTTTTCTAGGCTGTTCTCGTAATCTTCTTGCTAAGCACTCAATTAAACTAATCATTTGAACACTTCCTTTTGGAGAGATGTGCAAGATTATAATTATGCAGCCAAGACATTCAATGTGAAATGAGTAATGTATGTGAGAAAGTGTGAGAAATGCTCATTAACAAAATGTTGATCATTTATACAGTATTTTAATAGACCCATAAGACATTTTGGTCATTTGGGTATTTGCACTGAAACATTTTCTGCAAGTGAGAGACCATCTAACCTCAAGTTCTCTGGTGTCATCACCAGATGGTTAAATGTTGGGGGTTGAATCTTCATGCTATTATTCTATTTCCATTAATCTCCTCTGAAATAATAAACTGAAATATTTATTTGGATGCTGAATTGTTTGGTGTTCATTTCCCCATCCGAAGCCACATGATAAAGAAAAATTAAAAGTAACAGCCTACAGATACATTTGTTCATAACTTTTGTTCAGAATATTGCAGCATTCATCCCAACCAATATTTTGTCAGTGTTTATATTCAAATCACAACCAAAATAATACTTTGAGCTCCAAGCTATTTTTCACAGCTGTGATTCTTCCATTGAAATAATTCACGCTACATCACGGGTCATCAATTCCATTTGACCTGGAGCCAAATTCCCGTAGAGTGAATACTGTTTGGGCCAGCGCTCCCCACCCGACCAAACTAAACATCCCAACATCTCATACACGTTTACACATATACTGCCTCATTCAGATGTGGAACTCAGGGGCAGTTTCAACTCAATTATAATTTTTTTTATTAAACATGGTTCAAAATAATGATGCATTATGTTCAAAATAGTAACAGGTACCATTCAGCAAGAGACGACAAAATATTGGAAAAAATATATGAAAGAATATATGGGAATACATTCATAAATTAAATACCTTGGTAAACTGCTTAATCTTATTAGGGTTGTAGGAAAGCTGAAGTCTATCTCAGCCAAACTCTGGATAAAGGTGAAGTGCATCCTGAACAGCTTACCAGTCAACACACAACAAACAGCTCGCTTCTCAGTGATGCAGACATGCTGAGAATACATTAAGTACTGGGTTCAAGGGTGCTGTTAAGATGTGAGTCTAAGTAAGGGCTTAAACTTTCTCATGAGATGAAGCTCTCTGCATCCCTACCCAACTGGTATTTTACCTCTACCAAGGAGACATTTTACCTTCAGTTGCATCAATGGTTAACAGGATTTTGGATCCAGGATTTAAAAAAAAAAAAAAAGGATTCTTTAACATTGTAAAAAAAAAAAATAATAATAATAAAATAAATAAAGCAAACTGATTGATTGGTTGAGTTTATTTTATAT
>JAOUQZ010000028.1:13366582-13385420 GCA_028564935.1 Neosilurus hyrtlii | reverse complement strand
ACACACACACACACACACACACACACACACACACACACACACACACACACACACACACACACAAACACACACATTTTCGCAAAGCAGCTGTACATAGAAAAGGAATTTGAGATGGAATTTAAACATTTTTCTACAACCTCCTACACATTCCTAATGAGCAAGCCCGTGGCGACAGTGGCCTGGAAAAACTCCCTCATTCCTTCCCCTGACAAGAGGAAGAAACCTTGCGAGGAACCAGTCTCAAAAGGGAAACCCATCCTCATATGGGTAAAACCGTAAAACACAAACCATATAAGGGAAACTTCACTACAGTCCAACATGTAGTCCGGTTGGTTATACCACAACTGTAAGTCATAAATAATTCTGTTATTTCTGAATTTATACCATTTTTACCATTGCTCCAGCCTCCCTGCAACCCTAATTAGGATCAAGCGGATTAGAAAAGGAATGGATGAATGAATGAATGAATTTTTCCTTTGAACAGTTGCTGTAGGCCATTGCTGTAAGTTTGTTGGTGTGTTTGGGTTTATTTAGCTGATGAGCCACATAGCCCCCAAAGCAAAAATGATCTTGTATAATTTTTTTGTTTATTTGAATGAAATAATAAAAATGTTTTGTGGCTATTTTAAAAAAAAATTAATCTTTTCATACAAGGCCTATATGTCTGACTTGATTTAATAAAATAATTGTTAAATATACTCTGTGCAGTTCATTATGGATAATACTTTGGCCTATCATCATCTGTATTCGGTCTTTAGAGGTGAGTAATTGTTATTGAAATTGAGAGCTAAATCACCTGTGCACGAAAGGCATTTTGTCTAATAGCACATCCACTGAGTGGCGTTTCATCTGTCTCACATAAGCCAATACCATTTGGCAGTCAGCTCTGTACACCGTAATTGGTCTTTGGGGTTTTTGATGTCACATCAGAGCAATGGTGATGCATTACGGAGTCTACATCACCATATGTTCAGATTGATTCTTCTGTTGGCTTTTGCAGTTTGCTGCTTTCAATATGTGAAGTGCTTTTTTTTCTAATAGAGATAATGTCCAGGTTAACTCAAACACTCCATAATGCATTGCTTCGTGTCATTTTGCCTAAACTGTACAGCACTGCAAAATATCATGCTTCATCAAATTGCATGATTTATTGAGAACACTATGATTTATTGACAGTAAACAGACTAAGTATAAGAAAGTCTGGCTCCATGTTAGCCATTTAAACCCCTCTAGTCTTTCTATTATATAAGATATAAATACACAGAATGATAAATATATGTACAAATAAAATAAACATAAAATTCCTACACACTATCCTATTCCTATAAAATTTCCCCCTAATCATGTTCCCTAAATACATTTGCACCCCAGTTCATTCATTTCCTTTTTTTAATTAAGCTTAATCCTCATCAGGATTCATATGGAAATTTTTAAATGTCTTTATTTCCATGCACTATAAGATCTTATTTTTTTTTAAACCTTTTGCACATGACTCAGTGCTTAAACATCTCAAACATGTTAGAAAAAAACAAAAACCAAAACACAACACAACCACACAACTGTCACAACCCACTGTGAGTCACATTAACAGAAATGTTTTTTTTTAAGATGTAGATGATTTATAAGGATTTATAGCTTTTAAAATTGAGATCTTAATGTTCTTTTAAATATTCTGACTGGTTAACTGTTTATCATTGCATTTCCAGTCTCCTTTAATATTTCAGAATAATACCAGACTAGCTTCGAGCTTTTTCCACTCGGCTTTTGTGCACCCACACTGTTGTACCAAGAGCAAGGCATCAAAACAGCATATTCATGCATGTGATGCCTACTAACATTCATTTTTGCCTACATTTTACTTTGTACTGTTTGACACTAGCAGTTTAAATATACTATTCTATTATGTGGAGTTAAAGCATTTCTTCACCTCAGCATTACAATAAATGTTTCAGAATATAAAAGTAGCACACTTAACTTTTAACCTGTAAAAGCTTACACTGCATGCCATCTTTACGCCGAAGCAGCAACGTTCTTTTGTTACTGCCATTCTAACGGCGCTCGAAGCAGGTAGAGACCAGAGACACAGTGTTACAGAACACAGAAAAAGCTATTATGCAACTCTTAGGGTTTTATGGCGCACTTTGCTTGGGGGTGGAATCATTCATTTATCGGTTGCTCTGTGGCACTTTGTGTGTGAGTTCCCCCTTTGAATGATAATGCATTTTAAAGGAAATGCTTAAAACCAGTGACATGACAATGACATTAATGTACTACTAAACAATTACTTCCTATTCCCAAGGACCGTTGTCACAACAGAGCTAGGACGAAGCTTTTCTGAAGGGCTGTAATGACTTTTGGCCCTAATCAACAAGGGATCCTTTGAGTGACACAAGCTATAATTAGTTATTGTACTGAACATGTAGGGTGGAAAGATGAACAGGCCCATATAGGAGGGGATGTGTGTTCACTCAGATGCTGCTGCTACTCTGACCTTCTCTCTAGGGCACTCAGAGCTGCAGAATGATGCACTGTATTCGTGGCAAATAGGTAAACTAGGATTGTTTGTCGGGAGCACAGAAAACAGTCTGGCTCTCCGCGGCTAATGGATAGAGGGCTTCGTGTTAGAAAAAAAAATAGAAAGGCTGAGGTCAGTACATTCATGTGGACTTTCAGCAAATTATGGATCTGCAAGCTGTCAGATGCTCACAAATCCTAAGGAGTGTTCTACAGTTATTACAGAATCCATAATGGTATATAACAGTATTACGCTTTTTTTAAACTGGGACAGAACAGCTCCAGATGATGCTGGATAAAAAGAAACTGTTCAACCTTTGAGCCAAGATGTAAAAGAACAATGATATTTAAGCTCGGTGATTCTTGCCTTCTTGCACAGCAAACCTCCGTGAAGTCATTGACTTACCAAGCATATAATAAGTAAGCATGAAATACTGTGTTGTCCTCTGGAAAGAAAATGGAATTAGACACTAACAAAATTTTTTTTAACAATTTGCTTACATCTGTAAGCAGATGTCAATGACCCCTGCACTGGGTGCAATGCCATTAGTTAACACTGACATCTTTTTTATTTATCTTGAAATAATATGCTTTGTCCTGTTTCCTAACTCCTGATCTTGGATTTTTCCATTTCATGAGAGAGAGAGAGAGAGAGAAAGAGAGAGAGAGACAGAGAAAGAGAGTCAGACAGAGAGAGAGAGAGAGAGAGACAGAGAGAGAGAGAGAGAGAGAGAGAGAGAGAGAAAGAGTAAAGTGTGCTATGCTAGTTTTATTTCCCTTGAAATTATGTGCCCTCTTCCATTTCTTAACACTTGATCTCTGACTTTTTACCCTTTCTACAAATCAGTGTTGCACTGCCAAGTTACACTGCATGCACACGATCATGTCCTGTTATTATAGGTATTAACAGACACAGAACATAAACAAGATGTAACACATGTGAATAACAGATACTAAGCTTATGAGCCAGAATGCTTTTTGGGGATTTTTCAGGAAACCTTTGTATTTAGCCAAAATGACCTGATAATGAAAGATAAAACACATAAGCTTTTATCCAATGAGAAAACAAAACAAAAGGTGGAAGCCAAACATATGAATTCATGATTAGGCAAAAGGTAAAGTCTGTTGGGCTTTTACACACGAGCATCAGTCAGAGCTTATCCCTGGTTTCCATAGTGTGAAGTGTCAAGGATTTCAAATCTTCCTGGGTGGGACGCTAGTCAATCACAGGTTACCTTCTCAGTATTCTTACTGGTACCCATTTATACTGCTGGGTGGACAGATACACACCGGTGGTTAAGACCTTGCCTTCTTAGCATGGTGGGGTCTAATGGGGATTTTCATCCACAACCTCTTGATCATGAGCCCAGCACTTCAACCAGCACCCTAACCACTACACCACCAGCCCCAATTCATGAATAACTACAAACTAATTGTTACTATTTTTTCCTTTGTAAGAACCCTTAATGTTTCATTTGTTTCTGCAAATGATGTTTCTGTGTTTGGAAGTCGATGTAGAAGATCAATTTCCTTTCAAGTAAAGTGAGAAGTGCAACACTTTGGAGCCTAATCAGGAAAAACAAAACAAAAGTAAAGCTAATTATCCCCCCATCTTCACTGGTCCCCTCAGAGAGTTTATATTCTTTATAGCTCAATAACAGAATGCAACAGAAGCAGCTCCCTAACAAGATACATATGAGTGAATGCAGGGAATGAGGAGTTACATCACCCCGTGTTGCCATCTTGAAATACAGCATTTGCATTGCTCTGAAAGTTTGTTTTGCACTGAAGATCTACAAATTAGTGTTAATGAAGAAGGGAAGAACAGCAAAGAAACATACTGTGCCAAACTACAAATGCCGTTCTTGAGATAAGATCTCTGAGCTGGCATGAAATACAACATGGTGTAATGTTACCGCCATGCTCTCTATTAGCTAACAATGTTTATGCTTTTGATATTGATGATTCATAGTAGTTTATTCTCAGCATTTTGAATGCAATGCTTTCTTTGCCATGTTTTGTATGAATATGGATGTTGCAGATTATACAGCATCATATGCTTCCCCTTAAAGTGAGAGAATGAACATGTTCATGCTTCAGCATCACTGGACAGCAATTAGTGTTAACTCCGCCATCAACTTCCTTCCTCATCCGACCGAGGGAACGGGGATGTGTATCTGAAATGTTTTGGCTTTGATTGCTCAGCTCTCATGAGCTTTAGCTGGGAATGGAATGAATGGATGGTGAGCTGGGCCAGAAATAGATGGGGATAAGTGTTGTCATCATAGCTATTAGCAAAGCTGGGCTCTAATTCAGTTCAGGGAATTCAGCAGACAATCAGCCTCGGCCACTGGAGCGTGGTTAAATAACATTCCGCTGAGAAACATGGCATATATTTATGGAAGTTTTTGCTTTGTTTTAAAGATGTGATCACCAATAAGATACTGTTTTCATTTTAATTTTCGGTTCTGTTCTACAGTATTGTGTAAAGTTTTAAGCACTTGATGAAGAAATGCTGTAGAGCAAAGATGACTTCATAAGCAATTAAGTTAAATGTTTAAAGCATTTCAAACAAATACTGTAAGGAGCAGCAAGCAGAAATAAACATAAAACAAAGTTTTAGTTTAAAAAACATGCATTAAGAAAATGAGTTGTAAGTTTTACTGAGCATGTTGCATAAACCAGCCACAGTTCTGGATGTTTTGACTGTTGCACTTGCCTATTACATTTACACCATAATACAGCAGCCTTCCGTATTGATCGATTGATTGATTGATGTATTCATTATTGATTGATTGTTCTTTTTTCTGAAAAGTGGTCAAGTACATAATTCCTTCTTTAATTACATACAAACGTTTTTCTGTTACATTTCAATTTTGTGCTGGAAAACCAATGTTTGGAAATCTACAATGTTTTTGTACTGACTCCATTATGTAAATTCATTCATGCACTGAACTTATTAATCCTACTTGTTACATCAGCCTATTTTAGGGAACTCTGGGCACAGGCGGGGTGTACCCTGAACAGCTTACCAGGGCAATACACACAAATAACCATTTAAACTCACACCTAAGGCCAATTTGGAACAGCCAATTAGTGTACTGTGGAAGGAAACCAGTGTACTCAAAGGAAACCTATTTTTGAAAGAGTGAAGACAAAAGTAACTAAATGTTCCTATTTCTATTCTGTTTCTATTTCCTGTTTCTATTTCTTTTCCCTGCTATTGATTTAAAAAAAGACCATCATCATCATCATCATCATCATCATCTTCTTCTTCTTCTTCTTCTTCTTCCGCTTGTTCCGGGGTCGGGTCGTGGAAGCAGCAGACTAAGCAGTGAGGTCCAGACGTCCCTCTCCCCAGCCATTTCCTCCAGCTCTTCCGGGGGTACACTGAGACGTTGCCATAGCAGCCGAGAGACATATTCTCTCCAGCGTGTTCTGGGTCGACCCCGGGGACTCTTTCCGGTTAGACATGCCCAAAACACCACACCAGGGAGGCCTTCAGTAGGTATTTTAATCAGATGCTCAAGCCACCTTAACTGGCTCCTCTCAATGCGAAGGAGCAGCAGTTATACTCTGAGCTCCTCCTGGATGACCAAGCTTCTCACCCTATCTCTAAGGGAGAGCCCTGCCACCCTGTGAAGGAAACTCATTTCAGCTGTTTGTATCCGCAATTTAGTTATTTCGGTCACCACCCAAAGCTTGTGACCATAGGTAAGGGTAGGAACATAGATTGACTGGTTAATTGAGAGCTTTGCCTTTTGGCTCAGCTCCTTCTTCGCCACAATAGGCCAGTACAAGCCTTTATGGCAAAGGCTCAGCTTCTGGCTTCAGGACTACCTGTCAATCTCCCGCTCCATCCTACCCTCACTCGTGAACAAGACCCTGAGATACTTAAACTCCTCTTGGGGCATAACCTCATTCCAGACCTGGAGGGTGCACTCCACCCTTTTCTGGCTGAGAGCCATGGCCTCTGACTTGGAGGTGCTGATATTCATCCAGGCTGTTCTGCACACACCTGCGAATCGCTCAATGAGAGGTTGAAGGTCCTGGTTTGATGAAGCCAAGAGGATAACATCATCCATAAAAAGCAAAGACAAGATCCCATGGCCACCAAACCAGAACCCCTCAATGCCTTGGCTGTGCCTAGAAATTCTATCCATACGTATTATGACCAGAACTGATGAAAAAGGTCAGCCTTGGCGGAGTCCAACCCTTACTGGAAACGAATTTGACCTGTTGTTACCAATGCAGACTAAGCTCTGGCTCCAGTGGTAGAGGATAAGAGGGACTATATTTACCACAGTGGGCAGCACAGTGATAAAGTGGTAAACACTTTTGCCTCACAGCAAGAAGGTCCTGGGTTTGAGTTCTGTTTCTGTTTGTAGTGTGCATGTTCACCGTGTGCATGTGTAGGTTTCCGCTGAGTGTTCTGGCTTCCTCCTACTGTCCAAAGACACACTCTAGGCTAATTGGGTATTCAAAATTGACTATAGGGGTGAATTTGATTGTGAATGATTATGTGCGTGTGTGTGTGTGGGGGGTGTTCGCCCTGCAGTGGGCTGCTAAGCTGTTTAGGGTGTACCCCGCCTTGGCAGTCGGTTATAATGGGCTCCAACCTCCCCATGACCCTAAAAAAGGACAAAGCGGTGCAGAAAATGACACAACATGATATGAGAGGGAGGATATGTGGGCATGACACCTGATACCCAAGTCATCATCATCATCATTATCATCATTTTAATCAACACTTTCATTGTCGTCGTCATCATCATTGTTTAATTAGCATCGTATCTAATTAGCACTCTCTTATTTTTACTTTAATAGCTCAAACTGCTTAACATAGCATATAAAACAAAATAAGTGTTTATAATAAAGCACACAATGAACTAATAACTGATGTTATTTCTGTGAATCCATGTAAATTACATTCAATTATGTAAAGCAGGTTATATATCACAGTGAACTACAAATAGCCCAAATAAATGATTATGCTTTAATTTAATCTGATTTTAAAACAGCATTTAAGTTTGTGTCCCTGATGTGCATTAAAACAAGTTAAACATCTTGAGATAAAACACTTCTTAAGCTTCCTGAAGACTAATAGCAAAGCTGCTTCAGGTAAGTAAATTGCCAAGGATTGTCTATAGTGCTTCAGGGATACACAAGATAAGCTTAAATACTACAAACAATAGTTTGATTTCAACTTAATGCCAGGAACAAATGCAGATTTAAGGTTAATAAATATTCTTTTCATTTATTAAAAGAAAAAAAAATTAGCATTACTTTCATTTGACTGTTCTTCTTCATTACTGTAAATGTCACGTAGTGAAGGCAGAATAAAGAAGCGGAATGCACAAAGTATGGTTGGTGTTGGTTGTGTGTGATAGGGAGAAAAATTAGGGGACAATCCCAATTTTTTTTACATTAAATTAACTAGTTAATAAATAATAATAATAATAATAATAATAATAATAATAATAATAATAATAAACATGTACCTCGCTGAACAATACCGAACTGACATGGCTTGAATTGGTATCATGAACACAACCATGACATTAACACGGTACTCTAAGGAGGATAAAAACATCAAGGCATTCGTTTCTGTGCGGCCTCGCTGTGCAAACTGAGAGCCAAGGTTTCATGAACTTGGAAATAGCTGCTTGCACAATGAAGCGAAGTGCACTACAAACTGGCATTCACAGCATGTGGATGTGACAGTAACAAGGAGACTGTGATTGTGCAATTCATACAGTTTGAATTCTTACACTTCAGTAATTAAAGGAACTTTGAGAAGTTTTGTAAATAGCATTTAAGAAGTTTACTGTCTCTTTTGTAAGCTACAGTCGCACAATACTGCTATACAACACTATTATGGTCACATTATGACTGGTAATTACACACTTCAAGTTCATTTAAGCAGGGAATTTACATCTAATAAAAAGGCTTTTAAAAAACAGTAAGTGATAAAGATTTGTGTGGTTAGCTTCTAACAAGAGATCCTGCTGTTTGTTCTGATGCACTGCTTCCATTAGAGACTTAAGAAGGGGCTGAGCTCAAGCAGTTTGCATATTGATGGCCTCAAAATGTCTGCCCTGGCCATATGACAGCCAGAGTCCCGGTGCAAACAACAGGACACTTTATAATGCAGTAAAGCAAATGAATATGGAGTGCAAATTGATTTATTAATGGTGCCATGCCTAGCATGAGAGTGAGTTTCATGGCTCAGCTTGTCCCAGACACTGGAAGAGAATTCGTTCAGTCATTCAACAATCTGCTTCATCCTTTATTAGGGTAGCTGGAGCCTATCTCAGGCGACTCTGGGCAAAGGCAGTGTACACCCTAAACAGCACACCAGTCCATCGCAGGGCCAACCCACACACACACACAAAAATTAATCCTTATGGGCAATTCGGAACAGCCACTTAGCCTAATGTCTTTGGACTGTGGGAGAAAACCAGAGGAAAGTCATGCAAGCACAACAAACATATACATTTCACACAGAAACATCCTTGCCGAGCCCAGGACTTGACCCCAGGAGTTGCTAACTATACGTGCTAACTATGTCACCTACTAGAAGGGATGGCTTCCTTGAATTTTTCTGACTAAATAACATTACAGCATGTATAAGGTCAGCGTGGTGAATGATTTGAACAGCTCATAGACAAGGATCGGCTTGCTTTAAACTCCCGTAATCAATGATCAAGGCTGCTTTTTATGCACAGCAGCGCTTCTGTTTGTATTACTATGCTATTGGACACAATAGAACAAAAACGTCAGAACATGGTGTTCCAAAGTGTTCTACCATGTTCTTAACAAGCCCTCTGCTCACCCTTTCACACACACACACACACACACACACACACACACACACACACACACACACACATACACACACACACACACTCACACAGCTCTGCCCTGCTATCAGAATGCACCAGCGTGCCTGTGTCTCTGTGAGAGTGGAGTGTGAAAGAGTAAAGCGGAGCTCCTTATCCATGATTCCACTCTTGACCATTTTAAATATTTCCTCGTTAATAAAGGTGGAAAATCAATTTCCCGGTGCTGATTCTCATCCAGTGTGCACTCATTAAGCCGTCTGCGAGTGTGCATCAGTCAAAGCACGTCAGGTCTAGGCAGCTAAATGGCTGACTGGAGCGCTGGTAATCGCACATAGCCATACACCTGCGCTTGCAAGGAATCGTCATTCAGTTCTGCTTCCTTTAGCAAATTTATCTCGGGCTCCCTTCAACTGCCTCTAGGGTCTGCTTTTCAGCAGTGCGTGCTTCACACAACTATTTTGATTCACAAGGCACGCACCTAGGAGTCAGAGGACCTGTGAGAGGTGCTTAGGAAATAATAATTGCACCATTTAATGTCATGGTCAATCTAAAATATTTCAAGATGCTTTTTTGACATCTAATGCCAAGAAGATTACAACATAGTATGATAAACAGAAGTACAATACAGTACGGCTGTTCCAAATCGCCCCTAGGTGTGAGTGTGAATGGTTGTGTGAGTGTTGGCCTGGCGATGGCCTGGCGAGCTGCATAGGGTATACCCCGCCTTCGCCCAGAGTCGGCTGAGATGGGCGCCAGCCTCCCCGCAACCCTAATTAGGATTAAGCGGCTTAGAAAATGAATGAATGAATGAACAATCCAGTGCCTAAAACTTTGTATTTCTGTATGTATCAGTTGTGGCACTGTGGTTATAGTGGCTGGAACAGTAAGAAGATCCTGGGTTTAAGCCCCAGGCTCTCTAAAGGAAATTTCTGTGTCGAGTTTGCAACCCTCTGTGCTTGTGCGGGTGTTCTACAAGTACTCCAGTTTCGTCCCACAGTCCAAAAACATGCACATCAAGCTAAATAGCTGTTCCAAATTTCCCTAGGTGTGAGTGTGAATGTGTGTGTGTGTGTGTGTGTGTGTGTGTGTGTGTGTGTGTGTGTGTGTTTGTGTGTGTGTGCATGTGGCCATGCGATGGTCTGGCAAGCTGTCCAAAGTATACCTCACCTTCACCCAGAGTTGGCTGAGATATGCTCCAGCCTCCGCCTCAACCCCAGTAGGATTAAGCAGTTCGGCAGATGAGTTAATGAATAAATGAAATGCATGCAGAGGTTCAGTCTAGAAATGTGTGGGGTTTTTCTTCTAAAACCTGAAAATGCATGATGAAATCTGTGAATCAATAATGAAGCGATTGCATATAGCGCTCATGCTGTCTGTTTCACTTGCTTACTTGAAGAATATTCAATAATGGAAAGATCCACTAGCTGCTTGTTTGCACTTGTCGCATTAGTCAAAGTCTCTGTATTGATGGGTCATGCCATGGTTGATTCATTAAGGCTGTTTAGAAGGAACTAGTTAGGAACATGAGGATCAGATAGAGCTTCAGCATTGATGAGAGCAAAGAACCAGCCTAAAAAGGTCAACAGGGACACAAACAATTGCTAACATGAAGGATAAAGTGCAGCCATGTTCTTGTATTATCAGGAGAAAAGCTATGTGTTCAGTCTGGTGTTTCACTTTGAAGGTTCTGAGTGGTGGGGATTGACATTGATTGGAGTAAGCTTCCAGCAACCACAATTCAAATCAAAAAATGGAAATCCCAATGGATTCATTTTCACTGTTACAGGGTTGCAGCTATCGAGCTTTTAAATTACTGTACAATCAAGCATGTGATACAAACTACTTATTAACCGAGTGCAAGGTGTGTACAGAGAAAGCTTAATGCAAGGTATTTAGTAAAGACTGAGCCAAAAACTGTACAGAATGGGCAAACTGAATATAATGCATTAATGGTGCATAATTGTTGATTATGCTGAGTGGATAATGCGGTCACTTGGAGTAGATGTCATCGTCATCATCCTGCTAAAAAATGGAAAGATAAATCATACAAAGTTTTAATTTGTTTTTTCTTTTGTTTCTAAAGTTTATTTCTGTGGTATATACTAACACTATACCCCTTTGGTTAAAGGAGTGTCTTGCCCACAAGTCCCACTTCTGGTTGCCTCGTCCCACTTATGATGGCTTCTTCCCCAGGCACCAGCATCAGGCAACACTGAGGATTTAAGGCTGATAAAGTTGCTTCTGGTAAAATAAAATAAAAGAATATATTCTTACCATCAAATCCTTTCATTCCAAAATTTGTTACATTTTTGTGAATTTGCTTATTTGAATTATTATTCAGTGACATCCACCTCACCTTCAGCACACCATTTTTTAACAGCCTCCACAGGTCAGTCCATTAAGCTATGTACACTCTGTCAAATCTCTTAAATCATGATCAAGGTGACAATGGTGTCTCGGTGGTTAAGAATCTGGGTTACTGATCAGAAGCCCCATTACCACTAGGTTGGTACTGTTGGGCCCTTAAGCAAGGCCCTTAACCACCTCTCGATAAGGGTGTCTGCCATAGGACATGAATGTAACTGATGAATAGCATTTTTCAGCTATTCAAACACATGATGAGCAATTAGCAGCCATCAATTAAGTCTATGCATTTCTGAATACATATCACATGACACTGGAATTATATGAAAGTATGTCTTATGATGACAATGGTTTTGACTAATAAAGTGACATCATTAAGATGAATCAATTTGACTTTCCTAAGTAGAAAATTGGAGTCTTGTTAGGGCATATTTTAACAGTTAGATGACAGAAACAGTAGGAGCATTCTCTCTTTTGCAAAAAAGAAGGATTCTTTTTGGTATGTAGGCACTAGCTGCCGCTGGAGACATACAGTAGGTGAAAATCTACCACTCCTGCTTCACTGACGTAAGAAGGCAGCAGCAGCACCTAATGTCACCCTAAAAATTGCACTTCTTTGTTTTTCTGTTGACAAGTGCAGTTCTCTGGGGCCCACATCTCGAGTGTCTCCTTTTGTTCGATTATTTGCGTGCTTGTGCACCGGGTCTTCTCATTAGCCAGTTGGCCACTGTGTAGGTAGAGGCGGCACCCAGACAGAGTCCCCCACCGTGTCAATCAAGGTCTAGTGCTTCACTGCCTTATCCCAATAAAAAGTCAATCTTTGGTCTACAAGAGATTGAAGAGGCTGTTGCACATGTACCAGCCATCTTTCAGACCAGGGGTGGCTACAGAGTAAACGGCGGGATGTGCCTGAAAAGAAGTAGCCCTGATCTAGGCACTAAATAAGCTTCATGTAATGCCTAGTCACTCTGCTCTCTGGTGTTATTCTGGTGAATCATTTCACTTGTCTAATGCACAAGAATGGACAAACCAGCGAGAGTACTTGAAATCTTAAATGAAAAATGGAATATCTCTGTAAATCTGCACACTTGTGCTATAATGTATTGGTGGCAATAACCTGAGCATACTGCACCACTTGTGGATATCAGAAACATTTCCACTGTATAATGACTATATTCCACTTCAAAGTAAGCTGGACCTATTTTTTAATGAACACATAGCTGCTATACTCTTACAGAGCACTCGTTTATCATAAAGGTATTTCTTTATTTACATCTCATTAACCATTCTTATCTCCTTCCTGCTATTACTCACCCAAGACGAGGTGTTTCTACACATCTCCTCACACAATTTCTACACATCTTTTAACACTCGCTCTCTACTTCGCACTTACTCTCTCGTATACATACACAAACTGTCTCATTTTGGACCTTCTATATCACATTCCTGGGGTGTGATGCAGGACAGTGGCATGAAGCCATGTGACATAAAATAAACACATGCTTGTTTAACCTGTCACCATGTCTTCTGTGGTCAGTGTTTAGTTTTTAACATCTTTTCAAAAAGCACAGGCTTTTTCCAGAAGGCAGTGATCACAACAGTTATGAAAGCTTTTCTTCAGAATATGAATGATTGAACAAGTAGGAAGTGAAATAAAATGGAACTTAAAAGGTATTTCTGGTTGCTCTTCAGTTGCCCAGTAATTGTATTATTTATGAAAACTCCTGAGACTGTATTTACCGGAGTGTAAATTGAACTAAGTTAGACACGTTTTGCACTGTCCTGTTGTTCTGTTGAGGATTTTTCACAAACAACCCAAGACTTTTTTTTGCCGTATGAATTTTAGAGGCGCTGAGACAGAAGAGACTGACGTAAGTTTGGGGGAGTTGAATTTGAAAGATGCGCAAACGCATTCACATATCAAATGTGTTGTATGTCTTGCCGTGGGGAAAAATAGGTCAGGTCTGTAAGTCAAACTCTATGATTTTTATACGAAAGTGATATGAGTGTTGGAAGGAAAAATTCTTTGCATGATATTCTTGTCATACTCGATTGACATACGACTGTTGTAACACTATCATAAAAATATTGTATGATACAAGTGGATTAGAAGGCGTTCATGTGGGCTTAACATAGGGCACTCCTAGGATTACTGTAAGAAAATTGTACAATTCTGAGTGCAACAGAGAAATTTGTATATCTATAATAACACAGTCATAAGATGTCATAGGATATCATACAACATATCTAGAATATGGACATGACATTGAGAATTACCTACATGATAGGAAAATGGTCTATGATGTTGCACAACTGGTGAGTTTCGTGCGACACACCTACAACTGTCCTAGGAATTTGCCTAAATGTTTGTTATAAACCTGTTGCATACCTAATGTGAAGTTTTATGATGCCTGGGTGTTTTTGAGACGTATTGACAAGTGCTGACGGAAGTCAATTCACTTCCAGAGACAAACTTACAGTCAAGATGCTGAAGTCAATTGTCCATTTATTTTCGAGCTTTGGAAATGTAAGTACTAGGGAAAAAGATCAACACTTCAAACACATCTTGTTGGGTCAAACCACAATGTCACAAAGCTTCAAGTGTCAATCTTGAGATGCTTTTAATCAAATCAGTTTCTTTCTCGTATCTTAAGATGTTACGACTTTCCTTTTGGTGCTTTTTACTGCAACAAATTAAAGTTGAGAGGATTAATATCGCCATTTTTAAAATCTATAAAATGCTACATCTATAAAGTGCGTTAATATGTTACACTAGTTCCAGCCATGTAGTCAGTCAGGCAGGAACCACATTCTCAAAATACTTTGGAGGATTACAAGTTTATATATTAGTGGAAATAGGTTTTTTTTGTTTTTGTTTTTTTAGTACAAGAAGCTCGGTTTGATTTTCACTGCAGAGCCATTTTCCGGAAGTTGTATAATCTGTCACAGGGTATCCCCTGTTAAAAATGTCATGCTGTTGGGCTCCCTAGTGATGCATCGACACAGTGTGTGACTATCAACCTGGAGATTACCGGTTCGAATCCAGGTTGATGCTGCAGCCATCTTTGACTGGAAGTCCATGGGCGCTAATTGGCTGTGCTCTCACAGGAAGGTGGGATGATATACAGCGATCACCAGTCAATCATGGGTGTCTGTGAGCTCGTTCGTACGATTTGCCTCTCAGTGTGTTAGGCCACCCCTTAATAAGCATGTAGCAATTTGTAAAGAGGTGGGTGGCAGGATCGTATGTCACGGAGGGGGCATGTGCATGCTTATGCCCCTCCGTGGTTGTAGGTGGTCATGTGATAGGGAAGGAAATACTTGATGGGTGGGAATTGAATATGACTAAATTAAGAGGAGAAAATGGAGGGAAAAAAATCATACAATGATTTTTCTTTTTTTAGCCATAAATTACACCGCCTGTGTACAAAAAGCCTTCAGTCACCAACTTTAGCACCATCTGGTAAGACAGATGTTGGACAGCTGCTACCACAAGTTAGTGTTACTGATTGCTTTTTCTTTTTATCTTGTTACAGACATCCCAAACAAAAAAACACAAAACATAAAAAGCACACGGTCACTAGAATATATGAAATCTCTCAGAATGATGGGAAAGTGAATAATTTTGGGTTTTGCGGCTTAAAGGAGCACTCCACGTTTACTCCTACTAGCTTACAGAGGTGATGCTTTAGCATTAAAAGGAAGCCTTGTCAAGTTTATATTTTGGGAAACATCTTCCAAATGATTAATATTGATATTACTAGTTTACAGATCGATTTGGGAGGGGATACCAGAGGGATTTTTTTTACTTATAGGTGGTATTAATGTAGTATTATATAGGATTCCGTGATGCATTTGTGCAAAGAATGCAAAATAATGCATAGACCGGACATTGATGTATGTAAATACTACAACCATACAAAATTAAGAAATGTGCACAAACACTGAGGTTGAGAAATATGCTAATGTGCTACAGACTCCTCAATCCTGTATAACATGAAAAAAAACATGTTTAAGCAAGAAAAGACTATACATTTGGTAGATATACTGCACGAGGCTTGAGGCACATTCGATAAAGTCCTCTTCCCTCTCAGATTCATTACGCAGCTGGGATTCAAGACTGCAAATTAGCATCATATGTCACAGCGCCAATCGGCATTACTGATGCACATTCCGATAGTGCTGAAGGAAAAGGATTGAAATAAAGCAGGCAGAGATGCATAACACATAAACCAAATTATGATTGACAGGTCTTCAGCTTGTGAGTGGAATACTGTGCTGGGTTTTAAGATTGGAGTCAAGGTTCTTGAATAGAAATTGTAAAAGGAGGAGCCTGGGATATGGACTTATTTGTGCATTTGGTTCAATATGTCTGAAACCTGCACTATGAGTCAAAACTCCCACAGTGTGTTGAGCCTCACATTTTCAGCTCTTTCTCATTATGTTGCTGTATCGGGTGGACAGGAGATGCTGTTTGAACCACATACGTAGTATCTTGTGTTTGCGTTTAAAATTATCCCACCTCACATATCATCTGGACATACCCTAAGGTAATCATTTGGAGCATATACAAAACCCTTTCACTGATGTATTTTAAATGCCCAAATCAATATCTAATTTAAAAGACTAATGCAGGAGCTCGACCAATTTACTGGCCGTTCACCTCTGTTTACCAATAAAATGCATTGTGTTCTGTTTCCCCTCCGGAAAAGCTGTCCTAGCACTGACATTTAACATTAAAACTGTGTAATGTGCTTTTACACCTCATAATATCATACAAATCAAGACCTGACATGGACATCAGCCTTATCTGATCAACCATCAGCTCTGCCTGAACAAATGTCAAGCATGGCCAACCTGGCGAATCAATAGTATTTACCCCCTGGGTAATAATCTCAACTTCGCCGATCTTAGTAATGACATCTAGCAGAGCTGTGTAGTCCTGTTCTCAGACTATTGCTAATCCTTTTTTCCCTTTCTAAATCTCAAATACTTACAGTGCACTTGAACAAAATAATGGATTATAGGAATTAGAGGCATGCAAACATGGAAAGATGTTTCCTTAAATTAGATGCATGAGGTTTGAGAACTGGACACAGATTGAATACTGTTTTTGTGTATTAAAACTTGGTCTCAAACAGCCAGAATTACTGCATAGTTGATGACAGGAGATAATTTTTATTCATCCGGGGGTCCACTGGCATTATACCATAAGTGTTCCCAGTGTTCCCAGCAGTTCCTCATTCAGAACATGTGAAAGCTGGGAGTTATCTTGCTTTCTGAGAAGGCATGGTGTCCATTCATGGAAATTACCCATGGGTCAGGTGTGTAAAGGCATACATGAGGCACACATAGCTTACTGGATGTTACCGTAGGTAAAAATATATATGAAACATTGACTGCCATGTATGGATTGCAGTTACTGCCGATAGACATGACGACTGCGAGGTAGGCAGCAGAGATGCTCACATTTCTCAGGCAATATTCTCTGCATATTTTCTGTGTCCATATTTTTGCATGAGACCGGCTCCCAAATCCACCAGAATGATCATGGATTGGCCACGGTAATTACTGTGAACTCAGTGCTTTAGGGATGCAACCCAAAAAGAATACATTACTGGGTTAGATATCTAAATACAAATATGAATATTTGGTGAACTACTCAGGGTCAAGGACACGGGATAGCAGTAGTAGAAATACCCTGACCTTCCTCTTCACAGCCACCTCCTCCAGCTCTTCTGGAGGTATAACAAGGCATTACCAAGCCAGCTGGGAGGTATAACTGGGACATATAGCTTCAGCATGTCCTTGGTCTTTCCCAGGGTTTCCTTTGGGTCAGATATGTCTGAACACTTCACCTTGCAGGCATTCAGGAGGAATCCTTGCCAGATGCATTAGCCAACAAAGATGACTACTTTTTATGCAAAGGAGCAGCGGCTCTGTTTTCAGCCCCTACTGTATGTCCAAGCCGCTTACTATGTGTCTGTTGGTGAGCCCACACCCCTTTTTGGAAATCCAATTCCACACATTCCCGATCATTTTCCCTTGGTGGTGGCACTATGGTGTAGTGGTTAGCAGGTCCGCCTCCCAGCAAGAAGGCCCTAGGTTCAATTCCTGAGCTTGGGCGTTTCTGTGTGTAGTTTGCATGTTCTTCCTGTGCTTGTGTGGGTTTTCTCAAGATACTCCGGTTTCCTACCACAGTCCAAAGACATGCACATTACGCCAACTGACCCTAGATGTGAGCATGAGTGTGTGTCTGTGTGTATTGCTGTGTGATGGTTTGCCAAGCTGTTTTGGGTATACCACACCTTCGCTCAGTGTCAGCTGAGATTGGCACCAGCCTCCCCATGATCCTAATAGGATTATGCGGTTTGGCAAATGAGTGAAAGTAAGTGTTCTTTTGGTCCCAGGTTGTGTCCATAGGTGGAGAGGTATGTCCATAGGAACATACGTAGATCAACCGATGAACCAAAATGGTTACTTTTTCCTCGATTTACCCAAAAAAAAAAAAAAAGACTGGTACAATATTTAAATCAGTGCACGTGCTACAACGATTTCTCTTTAAATTTTCTGCACCATTCCATCCCCATCCCAGTAACTCCTGCTCTTGAGGCATCAACTCATCCCATACCTGAAGCAGGTAATCCAACCTTTTCAAGTTCAACCATGAGCTAACTAGGGTGTTTTTTGTTTGTTTTTGTTTGGTGTTTTATGGGGTTTAGGTAAACAATTTGATATGAAGCTTGAAAGAGCATACTCATGACATGGTGCTGTCATTTCCCATGGTGTCTGAGGGCACGGTGGTACTTACAATTAAAAAAACTAAAAAAATCTTTTTAACTTTGGTTTATATCAGAATACGGGTAAACTTATATATATACCAGTGATACTAAACCAGTGTTACATCCCTAGAGTGTATATATGAGTAAGTCTTCACATCAAGAATAAGGGAACTCACCTTTGAGGAAAGGAATGTGTCACAAATATATACAGTCATAACATTTGCATTAGTCTAAGTTTTGCTGCATGAATGACAGTAATACCGTGTTTCCCCGATAATAAGACCTACCCCGATAATAAGACCTACCCTTACTTCAGCAGAATGGTCCAAAATA
>JAOUQZ010000028.1:13338390-13358573 GCA_028564935.1 Neosilurus hyrtlii | reverse complement strand
TACACAGTACAATATGTAGTGAAATGCTTAGTACGACTGTCCACAATGTAAAGGATAAACTATAAAAGTAACAAGAACAATTATTTCTGTTCCTTAATGCACTAGCTGTCAGTTTCATTCCAAAGTATAGTATGTATCGGGGTACAAATGCCATAGTGAATACAGACCATAATTTATAGTTACTGATTGTCATTTCCCAAATGGCTGAATGACCTGGATGACTACAGTTTTCATATGCTTTGTAAAAATTATAATGCCCAGTGATTGATAGGTCACAGTTTTATGTGCATTTCTATCTAAATGATTGAATTTCAATCCAAGCCAAGAGGAATAAATTTACTATGAAAAAAAATACTGGGGAAAAAGAGCTTGGAATAATGGTAGAAAGAATATCTTCTTCAGATGAATTTATGATTACCCTCTGAAATTATGACAGTCTGATGGGAGGGAGAAAGAGAGCACTTGAGCGCGTCACACAGCAAGTGGCGCCATCAAATTTTCATGTGCCACATTATATGGCTTCTAATTTGTGTCCATCGGTTTCCTGTAAACACAGGAGGCATGACCCATGATGAGAGACAGGCAGAGCACTGGGTGTGTTCTAAACTGAGCCGAGTGAGTCTCATAAATGAGGAATAGACAGAAGAATAGAGAGAAAGGAAGAGGACGGGTGACGATGATGAATCAGGGGGCTGGTCCTCTGGGGAATGTCTTAGTGCAGATTCTCCTACATATTTAACCATGAGAGTACTTTTATGATGAAATAGGCAATATCAGTACTGTGTGTATGTGTGTGTGCGTGTGTGTGTGTGTGTGTGTGTGTGTGTGTGTTCTCTGCATGGCCCTTGATATACAGTATACACCTAGAAATATGTGGACACTAGAGCATCAGATGTTATACAACCACATGTGTTTTTTTCTTCAAACTGTTATATGTTGAAATGCTATGATTTTGCACCCAGATTTCCTGATCTCACTGATGTTGCGCAGTTGAATGAACACAAAGAAATTCCTTCATCCATGGCCCAAAATCTAGTGGAAGCCTACCCTGAGGAGTGGACATTAAAACAGCAAAGAACTCCTAAATCTGAAAGATTCAGCAAGAACATAACAGGAATCTTTTTTACTTATGGTACTGTATTGAATGATAAATTGTGTGTTGGTAATTAAAACAAATTAATTATCATCCATGGATGACATCTGTAATGACATCACCATCCCTTGATATTATCTTTTAGATATCAGTTTCAAAAATAGCACTCAGAGGCTGCAAAACTCCACCAAGCGATAAAAAATAGGTACAATCAATTCCTGCCGGACTACCACAGTACTACCACACTTTTAAAAACTTATGCAATGTTAAATTTACTTTGCAGACAAATTTGATGGCAAAATCAGATCTGCATGAAACTTGGTTTGACAGCAAAACTTCTGATTCTGTGTATATTACACATTGGATGTGTTTTGAATAAGACACAATATTATTATTTTTTCATTTCACCCATTATAAGATAAATGTATTTATTTATTTTTATATTTTTTGTGATGTCATGGGTGCATGGATTCTTACCAAAAATTAATGGAAACATCCTTGGGTGATCACCAACCCATCATTAAAAAATCTGATTGATAGGTCAAAAACTGTAAACAAGAAGTTGTTAACAGACACGCACATGAAAAGATGACCTTCTTGATAGAGGTAAATGTCAAGCAGAGGTGTGTTTGCTAGTCAGTTAGTTTGTTCCTGGTTTGATCCCACATGAGGTTCTAAGTGCTCGTGTAATTTCACTTCGGAGAACCAGTCACGCTTTTGACAATATGGTAACTTAATCATTTTGTACGTACGCCTTAGGATGTGCTAACGTAAAAGAAAATTCAAGATTAACATGTCAAGTCCGCTGTGGAGAAAGTGAGAGGGTGACAGCTAGCTGAAGAATTTTGATTTATTTTAAATGACAGACTGGCTATAAAACACTTTCTCTAAAAAAAAGAAAAAAAAATGGTGAGCTTTCAGCAAATTAATGGCATGAAGTCAGAAAGGAACAGGCCGTCAGCTTTACTGCAGTCTACAATTTCATAAAAACCCACATCGTTAGAGTAGCCCTTTCCTTCCATGCTCAAGTCCACCGAATGACAAGTTAAATTCTACAGTGGTCTCAGCCGAGTACAGTAAAGCCACTGATTTCAGGAAAGTCTCATCTAACACTGTGCTTCTCCCTGGAGAGTGGAGTCAGGCGCAGATATTCACCCATGAGTCTCTAATAAACATTATTCTGTCATCCAGCATTAAGGTGAGCTGGTGTAACTGACACACTGTTTACAAGGACATCCACATTTGTCTGCAGGATAACACCTCACAGTGCTCACAATTTCAATTTTTTCTCTCTCCTGATCCCTCTTTGGCTCTCCTTCTCATGCCTCTATCTCTCAGTTGGTGATCAGCTGACTGCTCTGATTGGGGCTAAAATCCAGCCTGGGATATCTACCAGGAAAAATATTGTGAATATGGAGACAACAGGTGGAGGCTGGTAAAACACATCTGTTCCTGCTATCTACCAACGCTGCCTATTCATTACAACAACCCTAAATATCACTCACCATCCACTGTCATTTACTAAAAACTACTTGCATGCTCTGTTTCATCCCAGTAGTACTCTATGTAAAAGAGCAGTCCTGTTATTTATTTAAAAACAAAGCACCTTTGGTACAATCCCAGCTGCAGCACACTATGATCCACAAGGCACCTGTTTTTGAAAGAGAGTGAAAAGAGTAAACAAGTAAAAAAGGCAAAGGGAAGCTGTGATGCAGTCTGCATGGTGATGCAGTGCTCAGTGAAAACCTATCACAGAACTTCGGACTGAGTGAGATGAGCTTTATTGCTAAGGGCACACAAATATACTGAGGTAAATTGATTTAATTCAGTCGGAGTTGCGCTCTGAAGTTGTTGCCCCCCCCCAAGCCTCAACGACATGTCTGCCTTCATTACACTGCAATCGATCGTGATCAGAAAGGCCTGTTTGTTGGAAATGACTAGGATGACTAGCCAGATTTTGACATCACGCTGATAACTGCTTAGGATATACACAGTAAATACACTGTGTATTAACCATTACCATATAGCTGTAAACACTTGTAGAATATACCCTAAGGTGCACTGAAGCTGTAACACCATTTGACTGCCACCCACAGCAAAACAAATGCACCAAACCCCCTGGTGTAGAATTCAGGCCAGTACCAGCAAACTGGGATCAAATTGTGCAAATCTTGATAAAATATTTAAGAATGATATCATCTGGCAGCTTGTGGTCTGTCAAACAGGGTAAGGGCATTTTAATCCCATTTCATAAAATATGTCCATTGTTTCATCATGTTATTTATATGTAAATTTGTATGTATGCCCTGTAAAAGTTAGCCAAATACCCAAAACTGCTTTACATTCTCTTTCTCACAGCAATTCCACTCAGCCAGCTGACCTCGTACCAGAAGAGTTTAAAAAAATTAAAATGTTATTTTCCCTGACTTGAACCAAATAATTATTGGGTGTTGATCTACCCTGCAATTTAATTCTGAGTCTACACGGCTAGTTGACAGACAGAACTTGAAAACCTTTGATGCTGCTGTCAATCAAAAAGAGGTCCCGCCACTTTGAAAGTTCCTTTAGTCATCACGCAGCAGTCCAGTATCTTGACCTGCGCTATTCCTTATAGAAACCCAAAGAAACTGAGTCTCCCTGCAAAAGATTTTTTAAGCATATATTATTATTGTCTAATAATCATCTCGCTTTGCTGTGCTGGAAGCAGAGATTATTCTGCGTGCTGTAGGACTCCACTGAAGCTTTTTGCCTTTATGTTCTTTGACTTTGCTTTCAGATCTCTTTCTCACTCTGTGTGGTTGTGGATAGTCTGTTTTTGATGGCAGTCTGATCACGTCCAACATTCTCATTCACCTTAAGAACGGTTGTTATTCTATAGTATACAATATATGCCCAAAAGTTTCTATACAACTGACCTTCACATTTCTTTAAAGCTGGTAGTAGAGAATGTTCTAGAATTTTTCATATGCCATGATATTAAGATCCCCCTTCACTGGAACTATGCATACATAGACATTCATAAGTCAGTGGCAAGCCGGAAGCGAGAGAAACAACATGCAAGCAGGTATTGTTCACTGATCAGGAACAAAGAGCCAAGGCAATGGCATAAGGTGTGCATTCGCATTTTACTATGATAACAAGGCTGTAGTAAGGAAAAGGCAGCAACAAAGAAATTATAAATACAAACACAAAGTAATTTTCCATTGTTTGAAGAATGCCAATGAAGGAAGAGATTTTGGGGGGAATAAATTTCCCTTGTGTTGATGGCAGCAGATCCTCTCTTTTTCCTACCAGTACAGCACTCAGTTTGGAGCTACGACAAGTTTTCTGCACACGTGACACTGATTGTGTTCAGACTATAAGTTTTGGCTGGAGCAAGATGTTCTGGAAAAACTTGAACCTGGTAAACAAAAAAAAATAATTTTGGAGCAAGTTGAGCCCACTGGTTCTGGTCGTCCAGAACAAATTGTTTTTGCGCCAGGGAAACTTGTGTGGTGCAAGTTGTTGCAGCACAAGTGCCCGTGTAAAAGTAGCTTAAAGGTACTCATTTACTATTTCTAACACATAACACTGTATCATTTTTATTTAATATGCCTGTTTAGTGAATGGGCACCTGTAAGCTCGTTGTAGCTGAATGAACCCCAAAAACATCACAGCCAAAATGCAGTGGAAACCCTTCACAGAACGTGACGTGTATCAGAACATCAAAATGTGGAAAGGGATGTTCAACAAGCACATCCAGGTGTTATTGTTCAAGTGTCCACATACTTTTGTCAGTATAATGTTTACAGTATATGAAGGGTTCAAGAACACTGTACAAGGTAACCACTTCATGAGCCACTGTAAAGTAAAAAAATCGTTTATTAATTGACTGCAGAGAGATAATGAGAAGAAAGATTGAAAGGAAGATGAACTCCAGGTGCAGGAAGAGAATCAATCCTTTACAAGATTCCTTCAATCTCCTCAGGGCCAACAAGAAATTGGATGTGGTTTACACACCTTATGGTTTCCTTTTTAGATAACAGGTACTTAATAAAGCATATTTTACTATGCATGATGAATAGACCTATTAAATCCTGCTCTGATACAATGCATGAGAGGAGGTGGAACTTGGCCAAGACACAAGAAGCATATAGGAAAAGAAAACAGTTCAATAAACAAGGACAGAGAAAGAAAGAGAAACTAAATTATTAGTATAGAATAGATCTAGCAGAAGATACAGATGACTGGATTAGTGGATGAGTGAGTTGATTCAGTAATCCAAACTTAAAATGCAACAGAAAAACTGATACAGTACTGTACCCATGAGCCCATAACAGAACTTGCATTTAAAGGGGAAATATTATGTTTTTCCCACCATTCACCCCTGAATGTTGTTACAATGTTGAATAGCCGTGTTAGGCGACACCAGGGTATCAAATCAGGGTTATTGTATGTTTAAGTTTTCCCTCTGGGCTGTTTGAGCTGGCCATGAACACAAAAAAATAGAAACAAAAACAAAAAAACCTGATCAGTTATGTCACACATGTCAATAGTATCACTTCCAGACATTTGTACGCTCACGCTCTGTGTAGATCGCTGGATTTGTAATAGCGGCTGGGTGTCTGAGTGGACACTTCCGTTGGGCAAGTACGCATGCACAGATATACATGATGTAGTTACAGTAACTGCCGTAAGAGGGTGACCAAAGGAACAGCGTGATGCAAAAAAAGGTTACGGTTTGAAAATTTATTGCTCGCAAGTTAAGATAGTTTTTTATTTATTTATTTATTTTAGAAATTGCAAATAAAAACATCGTTGGACCTGTGAAGCACAGAATGAAAAAAAAATGGCTTTATTAACAGTTCTTTATGCGATAAAATCACCAGTGCTCAATCCGTAAACAAGTAAAATATTTATATAAATCCAGTATGTGCTTTATTTACTGTATATTAAAAATTTATATTACCATTCCACATTATAAATGTATAAGGTCTATATCTGCTAGCTATGTCTAATGCTAATGGTCATGGCCTCTGATTCCCTTTCCTACAAATGGCAACCTAATACGAATTTAATGACTTGTTGACTTTAATGCCTTTAAAGACTTGTAATGACTATCGTTTAAAGCAGCTCTCTGGAAAATACATTAAAGGACACAAAATATCAGAATTTTGCACAAAATATGCACTTATCCTTTAATACATGATGTTTTCGAATGTCAGATCTATGTATGAGTACAATGGCCAACAAACCATGTGAATATTGGCACATTTTCAATTATCTAGTGTACTGTATTTTCCCCAAGTTTGGAGGCAGTTTCTATGGTAACAATGCTTTTCTCTGCACTTTTCACAGTTGCTGCATATCAGTACATGCAATGCTTGTTCATCATAAAATCTTTTAAATAGTCATGGGATGAATAATTTAAAAGAATTCCCAGACTTTAATTATGACCTGATGTGTTTGGTTACGTAAGTGCAATGCTTTTGCCTGGCACAATTGGGGGGATTACGCCCCATCGTGACAGAAATGCTTAGCGGCCTTTAAAATCTCGAAATGCATTAAACCTATGTTGGCAGCTGGTGCAATCTTTAGTCAATAGAATTTAATAGACATTTTACTTAATTACCCACTGAACTTTAAGAGATGCTTGGGTTTCTTAATGGTACCCTGGAAACAGCGATCAATAATGCACATTAGCAGAACAGATTAAAAATATTGGCCATAGAAAGCCATAGAAAGTTGGGTACCTTTACATTTCCATCCACTGATGGAATGAAAGAACCACTTTCCATTTTAGTGCACAAATAAATCTATGATCGTTATATTTTGAGTTGATCTATATTTTCACTTTAAACAATCAAAAAACTGACAACGCAGGACCCCTGCTGTCTTGGCAGATGGTGTAGTTAACCCTCATGAAGCAGGTATCAGTGCTATAACATATGAGAAACAAATGCTGTCTGCCATTTTAACAGCCTCGTTGTGGTTCAGAAGCATTTCTCCACTACGGAGAGTATCATACTCAGGTACTTACAGCTGTACAGCACAGCACTAAGGTCCATTTTCTATCATTAATATTTGACTCATGGTCCTCCCACAGACTGCAACATAAATGCTTCACTTTTGACTCCGATCTGTGTGGCACTGACAAAACGAATGGTCCTGGACACATGCTGCATGTCTCTAAGAGTCACAGACAGTTTGACATCTGCTATTAAAATGTTACTCTTTCAGGAGACTTCTGTGACCCATGTCTTTGTAGTTGAAGCAAGGGGGTCTCCGAACCCACCAGATCCTAACATTGTGGCATTGTCTGTAAAAACATTATACTTTTAAACCTGCACCTGTGAACAAGATAAATCTGTCAAGATACCCAGAAGTGAGCTTTCACTATCCTTCACTGTTTCTCAAGATTTCCTGGCAGAGATGTCTACAGACTCAAGTGAAAGACAGAACAAAAAAACTGCAAAGAATGAATCACAGTGATTTGTCGTTCATCAGAATAAAATTTTGGGATGCTATTGTTTTTTTTGTTTGTTTGTCTCTTTGTTTGTTTTTTGTTTGTTCAAAAGGCATAAGTACAGCAGCATATTGCTGCCACTCAGGTAGAAAACAAAAGATGATCAGTGTCATATAACGTGAATAATTCACTGTTATAATTCCAAAAATTGTCTATGTTATCACAATAGATTTTCACGTTATTCTGAGATACAAAATTATCTCATAACAATTTAATATTTAGGGACAGTGGTGGCCCGGTGGTGGGGTGCTGGGTTACTGATCCCAAGGTCAGGGGTTCAAGCACCACTACCAACAGGTTGTCACTGCTGCCCCCAGTGCAATTAACTGGGTTATCAAATGCAAGCCATGTCTCTCACTGTCTGTGGTGGGAGGCATGTAAAAGAACCATTGCTGAATTTCATCAAAAGTAGGCTCCATTGCCGTCAGCATGTTTCTGCCCTGCAATGACCCAGTGTCAACTGAGATGGGCACCAGCCTCCCTGTGACCCTAATTAAGATTAAGTGGTTCAGAAAATGAATGAATGAATATAATTATTATTGTGTTTAAAATGAAAATTTTCGGGTCATAACAGTATATTTTGATATTATTTTTACATACTATATTGTTACAAAATTAAACATTTATTGGTATAAAATAAAACATATTGTTTTGTATTACTGTGATGGCCTGGCGAGCTGTCCAGGGTGTACTCTGCCCTTGCCCAGAGTCGTCTGAGGTGGGCGCCAGCCTCCCCGCGACCCTAACTAGGATTAAGCGCTTCAGAAAATGAATGAATGAATAAATGTTTTGTATTAAATATTAATACATTTTATATTAAATATTACAATAAATTTTATACTGTTATACCATTAAATGTTTATTGCTAACATGATAAGTTTGTATGCTAAAATTAAAAAATGTTAATTATAACTCGATGAATATTAAATTGTTATAATGTGATAATCTTGTATGTAAGAATAATGTGAAAATATATTGTGATAGTGTGAAAAGTTTGATATTATAACTTTTGATGTTATAATGTGATACCAATCTTTTCTTTTACTTAAGTGGCAATGATACACTACCATACCGAAGCTTTCCATAAAGTCAGACAACATATTCTAATATATACTAAGTTTTGCTTCATGCACTGAAGAGCACATAAACATTTTTCTTTTTTCTTTAGTACTGACTTTTATCTCATTTAGGAAAACAGTCTAATTTGTGTCACATTTTTAGAATCGAAGTACCTCACATCTGTCAGGTATGTCTTTTGGTGAGCAGACAGAGACATTAATCAGTTCTGCAAGTACACGACAGCTTCTTTCCAGGGGCTAGAAGTATTCTAGAGCAGATGGCTGTTTGGCTGCTTCTATCAAGCAGCACCTGTCCTCACACTTCACTTCGGCACGTTTCTTTCGCACGTAGCCTCTCAGCACTTCAGCACCAGCGACCAGCACCGTCCAAACAAATATTCACTGCTTGAAAAACCTCACACTTACCACTTTTGCCTAGCAGATAGCAAGAAAAAGGTGGCAGATAGCCAGAATGTAAGCATAGAGGTTTTGTTTTGTTATGTATAGTAAAAAAAAAAAACATATTACTACCACCCTTATGAGGCTTATGACACAAAAGAAATGCATTGTCCAAACACATGGAATAACATCCATACTGGAACAAAAGTCAAATGTCAAAAAAATATGTCAAATAAAGTTTTTAAATTAATTCAATCTTGGATTTATTAATATGAATAAATTCATGAAATTAATTTGGATTGCAGTAACTCCAGAGTCCTTTTGGTGCTCACACCTAAGGTTCTGTATGTCCCTCTGGGACTAATTATATTCACTGCGACATGCATGTTTCGCTGAGCAGCATGCATTTGGAGTGTGTGTGTGTGTGTGTGTGTGTGTGCGCGTGTGTGTGTGTGTGTGTGTGTGTGTGTGTGTGTGTGTGTGTGTACTACAAAGACATTAATTCCGTCAAATATAATAAGATCAGATCTGATGGCGTAATCTATTTAATCTCTTTAATTAGATCTAATATCAACATAACAGTAAACAGAATGTTCAGTACAATCTCAGTGCAACAATTATTACTCATTAATATGAACTGTTTTATTCTGTTAGGAAATGAACTGACTTTAAGTTATTGGCACCCAGGCATGATGCTTAGTACTTTCGCCTCACAGGATGGTTCTGGGTTTGAACCCTTTGCCTGACAAGGGCATTTCTGCATGTCCTCCCCACGCTTGAGTGGGTTTTCTCTGAGAGCTTCAGTTTCCTCTCACAGTCCAAACACATACATGTTAGTCTAATTGATTATGTTTGATTGTCCTGAGGTGTGAATGTGAATGTGAATGGTTGTGTGTGTTGGCCATGGGATAGATTGGCAAGCTTTTCAAAGTGTACCCCACCTTCACATGGAATCAGCTGGGATGGTCTCCAGCTTCCCCATGACACTAATAAAGGAAAAATGCCTTTCAGAAAATGAAGTAAAATGAAATTATTGGTATCACTGTATGCAGAATGTATGAAATTGCTTAAAGTCTAAAATGAGTCTATATGAGAGAGTATCGACTTTCACCATTCATTTCTTATTATATCCTAAATGATACACACGACGTCACTCTGCTGTATTGTATGTTAGCACTTCTTATCATCAGGGGCTGGCAGAAAGGAGTTTCAAGATCTGTTCCCCTCAGTAAAATGTATTATGTTGTATTTGCTATAAAATGCCACCCTTTAATGTCTACTGTTGCTTTTTTACTTTGTCGGACATGTTGTTTTTCAAGGGTGTTACTATGATCATTCATTCATTTATTTTCTAAGGAGGCTGGCACACATCTCAGTCGACTTTGGATGGGGGCAGGGTACAACTTGGACAGCTTACCAGGCCATTTCAGGGCCAACACACATACAACCATTCACACTCACTTTCACACCTAGGGGGTGATTTGGAACAGCCAATCAGCCGACTGTGCATGTTTTTGCACTGTGGGAGGAAACCGGAGTACCAAGAGGAAACCCACGCAAGCATGGGGAGAACATGCAAACTCCACACAGAAACACCCAAGCCTGGGAATCGAACCCGGGACCTTATTTCTCTGAGGTGGACATGCTAACCTTTCCTATGGTCGGAGCTTCTTAATTTTTTTAATGTTTTTTCATTCTAATTCATACCTGTTGCACTTATTCAGCAAGGTTGTGCCAAACCTGACTCAAGTGTCTTTGCTAGTTTAAGGCCAAAGATGTTTTTCAGTCATTTCCTCATTGAGTGCTATCTGAGAACTGTAGGTCTTAAAATTAGTTGTTATTGATATGGCGCAGTGTTGGCAAATTGCAATCTGGGAAAGTGATCATGCAATTTTGCTGCACGAGCACGAGCTTGTGCTACACACTTCAGACCTTGCACTTAGATCATTAAAATATAGCCTTAAACTTAAATATCTTATCAAATTTCTTCCAAATGCAAAACTCTATATATGTGTATGGATATGTGTATGGATGTCCTGTCATCACAGCACTGGCTCCTAACACTTACACTGAGAACTCCCACTTGTCTGCTCTACTGTTATACTGTGTTCAGTATTACAGGACCTGATTCTCCCTCCCTCCCTCTCTTCAACCATTCTTTTCCTCTGCTGAGCCATGTTTGCTCTCTTAGTGCGTTACTCAACTTTCACATCCCCAGGTATCTGGAGACTCGCAGCTTGCCTCCATTCTACTAGCATATTGAGTTTTCCCAGCTTTACGCACACTCAGAGTTTGCTGGTTTCCACTATACAGTATGCACATTTTAAAGCTCTGTGTTCATGGACAGCTGAAACAGCTCAGAGGAATAATTTGTTTATATGACTGGCAACATTGTAACAACATTTATGGGTCAAAAAATTGGGAAAAAACACAATATCTCCCCATTATTTTGTTTTTTTTTTTTTAATGAGGAATGCTGTATTGTTTTAAATGTGTGTTTAGTTTACCATGCACAAACTTTATTCCTGCTTAAAAAAAAACACCATTAAATTTGAGCAGTTGATGTATGTAAACATTGGCTTAATTCCAGACATACATTTCAAATAAAGTTGCATTTTTATGGATTTGTCCTCTACATTGTCATATTTTTTTTACCAAGAACTGTATGAATCCATTGATGACACATACTAATAGTAGGTAGTGAAAACTTCAGCAATGAGTCCACCAAATCAGCAATGATCATATTAAAGATATGATCTGGAAGGGCTGTGTCTGGAAATAAATTTGATTTGGCCTTTTTCAGCCTGCAAGTAACTCAAACAGTCTGGGACAGCCACCCTCGAGTGGGCGGTAGTCTGGATTTGACCAAAAGCTGAGAAGCAGCTCTTAACTTAGAATGTGTTGTTCTGCATAGCCCCAGGCACAAGGAATTATAGTGCTTGAAGTTAGCCTGACATTGTCACTGGCATTGCATCACTGGTGGTTTCACTGGGAAAATATTACTGTAGGTATTTTCACATGATTCTCAAACATACATGTGGATGCAGTGGTGATATCCTGTTAAAATGTTAAAAAATTCACTACAATTTGCTGCTCACATTGGAGCAATCACTTCAATCTGCTATTGATCAGTCGGTAAGAGAGCTGATCAAAAACTTCTGGCAGTGAGACACATAGAACAGGATGCATGATGGATCACCTCCAGTATGGTTTATGAATGACACCAGGTTTGGTTGGCTTAATAAACTCTGCAAAGTGCAGCCAAAAAGTCCCTGAGAAGAAGGGCATAGGTTTAAGAATCAGATACCTGAAGAGAAATTGGATTGGCCAGGCAGTCACTGAAGTCTTCACAACCTCAGTCATTATCACGGTATCCAAGTAAACTCCATTGCTGTTGTTAAATTCCTAAATGAAAAGTTCTCAGACATGTGATTGGTCTTGACCTGGCTGTGAGTGGACCATCCATAAAGCTGGTGCTGGTCATGAAGAACAAGGGCTGCTGAGAGGAATATTTTGGATTCTAATGTCTAATCTCCAGGCAGCTTCCAAGATCAGAACAAACAGCATACTTTTCATGTATTTAAGAGTGTTAGATGTTAGGTAGAGTAGGCTGTGCAACCACAGACTGGGGTTTTATGCCCTTATCACTCAGATATACTTTTTGAGGCTTGCTTATTAATGGCAACCATTCCGATTCAAAGTCTTTCCCTCCAACCTCTTCTTAGAACTGAAGGTGTTCAGGGAATGCATGTGAACACTCCTGTCAACTTGGATGACCAGAGGCATAAGGGCACTACCATACTTGACAATGGCTTCTGACATGCTTTCACCAGGGATCAGGCCATCGGAGATACATCCACCCTCCTTGAGTGCATTACAGATTACAGTTCTCTGACTCACATTGAACTGGGAAAGATCCCTTGTATTGAAGCTGACTGTATGATTCAACACAGTGAAATTAGATTCAGTGAGAACACCCTTTTGTCCCAAAAGCAGATGAAATCACATTTTTTCTGTTTTTAACTTATAAATTAAGCATATCACTGAAAATAAGTTAATCTACAATAATAAAAAAAGCAGTTTAGTTTTCAGATCCTTAGAATAAACTGTTTGTATCTACACAGGGAGCGGGTCCCCTCTTAAGAAGGCCGCCATCTTGCACCACCATGTTTCTACAGTAGCTCAGAGCCATATAGGCTTTGAAGAGGAAGGGTCCAGAATGAAATTTCAGTCGGTTGCAATCCTCACCACTAGATGCAGCTAGATAATGCACAATTTTACACACTGTACCTTTAAGAAAGTGGCTATGGGCAGTTCCAGCTATTGCTAGCGTGCTTGGGCTGCTGAAAACAGCTGCTGCACCTAAGGACACCTTGAATTAAGAAAGTGAGTATTCATTTGCAACTAAACCCTCATTACTGAATGTAGAGATACTACATTCATATTTCAAGGACAGAAACAATGGGTTCACCATTCTTGTCATTGGAGACAATGCTTTGTACTGCCAATCACATTGGAATCATTTGGTCATCAGAGCTCGCAGTGTGACATTGTGGCACAACCCGGAAGTCTAAGGTCATGTTGCTTACATTTTTGACATAGATGATTGACAGGCGGTGTCCTACAAAGAGCTTTTCCTACCAAGTCCAGTGCAAGCCTTAAAGAGAATTTACACAAGTGAAATGGAGGCTTTAAACAAACATAAGGCAATGTATGCATTTGTAAATTTAATCTTTCTCATTTCTGAACGGAAGTTTACAAGATTCAAGAATACAACAGCAGTCGTTAATCATCCATAGCTGATCTGGGATCTGTATCAATGACGATGTGGCATAATCACCAAGGTAACGGGTAGGAGATCTTCATGAGGTACAATATAAAAATGTATGGACATTCATGGACATTTCAAGAGCCATAAACATGTTGGTAAAAGCACAACACGATAACATACTGGTTACCACTTTTGCCTCACAACAGGAATGCCCCGGATTCAAGCCCCATGCCTGGCATTTCTGCATGGAGTTTGCATGTTCTCCCTATGCTTGAGTTGGTTTCCTCTGATTACACCGTTTCCTCCCACATTCCAAAGACATGCTCATTAGGCTAAGTAGGTGTATCAAATTGCTCCTAGGTGAGAGTGTGAATGGGTGTGTGTGTGTGTGTGTGTGTGTGTGTGTGTGTGTGTGTGTGTGTGTGTGTGTGTGTGTGTGTGTGCGTGTGTTGGCCCTGCGATGGTCTGTCATGCTGTTAATGGTGTACCTTGCCTTCACCCAGAGTCGGCTGGGATAGGCTCCAGCCTCCCCGCAACCCTTAGTAAAGAATGAAGTAGTTTAGAACATGGCATGACCTGTTCCTAAAAGTTAGTAAATAATATTTTATTTCTCTTCTCATACCATCATGACTTTATAACTAAACCACAACATTGAAAGAGATCATTGTCACAAGGTAACAATACTCTAGTGCATGAACGCAATGTTTAAATGTGACAAAATTGGAGGCTGTCTGTGTGTGTGTGTGCTTGCGTGTATTTCTATTACGTCTTTTTTTACATAAAAAAGTGCACTTAAAGCACTACAACCGCTCTAAACAGCCCTAAACTGCTGCATTGATTCAAAAGAAATTCTATCTGTAACAAAAGACGAACATTATGCCGACGGCTGAAAAATACCTCACAAACAGTTTGGGTGTAAATTAGACTTAATGATACAATTTTAACCTCACAATGGCTATATAGTCTTTCGTGGTATGAGGAGCCTGCCATTTAAACAGTTCTTCACCCACTGACTGCAAAGATGGGGATCTTCCATCTTTGCAGCCAACAAGTGGGCTAGAAACTCCATGTTACGATGAATGTCCATTCACCAAGCAGCATTTCATCTTCATGGGTAGTACTGACAGGGATCTCACTCCAGAAGATAAGCCCAACAGCTAATTGGGTTTCATCACATACCTTTACAGAGGTACTAAGACCAACATACATAAAACTACATAAGCATCTTCCAGAAATACATTTTTAAATTCAACTTAGTGAAGAGTGTGCTGCTATAGGAACCTTCTCAACCTTGGAGTTCACTTTGAGTCACACCACCTCACCATTGATTATTTTCTTGTTATTTTCTTACTTAATACATACAGTGGTAGGAAAAAGTGTTTGCCCCCTTCCTGATTTCTTATTTTTTTGCATGTTTGTCACACTTAAATGTTTCAGATCATCAAACAAAGTTAAATATTAGTCAAAGACAACACAAGTAAACCTGAAAAAGTGATTACCCCCCCCCATTAAAACATAACTTAATTGTGGTTTTAATTTAATTTCTCTAGCCACACCCAGGCCTGATTACTGCCACACCTATTCTCAACCAAGTCTTTTAAAAAGGACCTGCCTGACAAAGTGAAGTCCAAAAGATCCTCAAAAGCTAGACATCATGCCAAGATCCAGAGAAATTCAAGAACTAATGAGAAAGAAAGTAATTGAGATCTATCAGACTGGAAAAGGTTATAAAGCCATTTTGAAAGTTTTGGGACTCCAGCAAACCATAGTTAAAACCGTTATACACAAATGGCGAAAACATGGAACAGTGGTGAATCTTCCCAGGAGTGGCCGGCCGACCAAATTACCCCAAGAGTGCAGCGACGACTCATCCAAGAGGTCACAAAAGAACCCACAACAACATCCAACGAACTGCAGGCCACATTTGCCTCAGTTAAGGTCAGTGTTCATGATCCCACTAAAAAAAGGAGACTGGGCAAACATGGCCTGCATGGCAGTTCCAAGACGAAAACCACTGCTGAACAAATAGAACATTAAGGCTCATCTCAATTTTGACAGAAAACATCCCCAAGTCTTTTGGGAAAATACTCTGTGGACTGACAAGACAAAAGTTGACCTTTTTGGAAGATGTGTGTCCCATTACCTCTGGCATAAAAGTAACACCAAATTTCAGAAAAAGAACATCATACCAAAAGTAAAATATGGTGGCGGTAGTGTGATGGTCTGGGGCTGTTTTGCTGCTTCAGGACCTGGAAGACCTTCTGTGATAAATGGAACCATGAATTCTACTTTGTACCTGCCACAGGTTAATGATCCAAAACACACCAGCAAGTCCAGCTCTGAATGGCTGACGAAAAACAAAACGAAGACTTTGGAGTGGCCTAGTCAAAGTCCTGACCTGAATGCAATTGAGATGCTGTCAAATGACCTTGAAAAGGTGGTTCATGCTTGAAAACCCTCCTATGTGGATGAACTACAACAATTCTGCAAAGATGAGTGGGCCAAAATTTAAGTATGACAAACATGCAAAAACAATAAGAAATCAGGAAGGGGCAAACACTTTTTCACAACACTGTATTAAACTGAATACAAACTAAATAAACAACTATTGGCTGATTTGCTTAATTTAATGTTTTTTGTAGTATTTAAACTGGTGTCCCCATGATCGGTTTGATGTTTGAATCAAAAAGACAGACACTCACAGTTTGTCACAGTCACTTGTAACAGGCGGCATCATCATTATCAAGCTTTAAAATTGAAAAATAAACCCTATACTAAAGCACCTTCCTGAAGTTCAGTTTACTCACATTTCCACATAATATGTTTACTTGTGCTTGAAGCACAGAGCTCAGCTGACCAGCCCCTGTCATGTTTAGATTTTCTTAATTTCTGGATATATACTTAGAGAAAGTACATGCACATGCCAAACACTTGCACAAAAACCCAATCAATAAAAGATGCTCTGAATCCCACAATGAAAGTCCTATTATGTGTCACCAGCTTAAACAGGCTTTTATATGAGTACAGTACATTTATCAAACCAGCCAGATCTGAAGCCTGCAGGTACAATACCATGTCACCTAATAGCTGGAACCTCTAATTAATTTATGCAAAAGATAGCAGGTGTTTCAAATACACAACGTCATCAGTATGTCGTTTATTTATGGAAGGTCTTTGTCCAGTGTTCAACAGCCAGCAGCTGAATGGCCTACACGGTTTGTTGAACCCAGAAACATAATGACGAACGGGAAGCTGATTAAAATGTTCATTCTGGCAAAGGACAGGATGAATCCATTAAAGAATTTCAAAGAAATATAATACATCGTTATTGTTTATACACCATCTGAAATAGGAGTACAGTAGCAGTCCATTTCTCCCAAGGTACAGCTTATATTAATGTACACCCTAGGGATAATTACTGACCCTTAAGGAAACTATGTGTACCTTTTGAAGGCATTTGAAGGTATTAAAAATTTTGAAGGTCGTATCTTACAGGTAATAGAGTACTGGTCACCAGCCCTTTTCCACAACCGTCATGCTGACGGTAATGCAGCCTACTCTTTTCAAAAGTCAGTAATGGTTCTTTTACATTTACTGATAACCCAGTTAGCTGCACTAGGGGACAGCAGTGACAACTCGTTGATAGTGGGGCTTGAACCCCCGACCTTGCGATCAATAACCCAGCATACTGAACCCACCGGGCCACCACTGCCCCCTGTATGTTTTATCTTCTAACTAAATCTAACACACTATTTTTACTGATCAAGAACTTCTTAAGACAATAATGGGCAGATGGGCCCGAGGAAATGAGTTTTATAAGTAGTTTATTAAATGTCATTATAAAATTACAGCCCTTTTTTTAAATTCACTTTAAGCACTCTCAGCTTTTTCATTCCCATTGGAGTGCTATCTCCAAACCCACTTCTGAACAAGGTATCTTCACCTGTGTCTGTGAGGCCTCCGGTAGCTTTCAGTTTGTTTCCCTTCCCTTGATGAACAAGAGCTTTCCAATGTGTGGCAAGCATTTTGCAGGACTTTGTAAACTCTTTATCTTCCAGGATATTTCCTGTATACATGTTTTCAATAGAGCTTTTCTGAAAGCTGCTAAAGATCAAAGCACACAGTACAGCAAGTTAACAGCTAATTTACCAGTTGGAAATGCCCCAGTCTGGATATGCGAATTACTGCCACCAATCAGATTGTGTGGCATCATTGCTGTATAATAATGTACTTTATTTTACTTTTCACCCCTGGTAAATTAGTCTGCCATTTTAAACAAATGGTGACCTGGGTCCCATCTCAGTGTGCTAAAAGTGTTCCTGTGATAGGCTTTGGATCCGTCGTGACACTGGCCAGGATAAAGCAGTTATTTCCAAGGAATAAATAAATGAACTGTGGTGACCATTCAATGAATGGCTTTGGTGGTTGCTTGAAATCCACCTCAACCTTTATTGACACTCATCAGAGCTTCGGTACTGAAATCTCCAAAGTAAACACTGCTGCACCACTTGCCAGGTCAGAGTAGACAACAGCTCACTAATCTCAAGCCACACACTTAAATCACTCGTCTGAGCAGCTTATTCAACCTTTCTAAAGCCATTGGTATGTTTGTTGAGAGATAACATCTTGGAATCTTGTGCAATCTTTGCTTTGCTAAATTGAAATAAAATATCACTCAGTGGTAAAGGCTTTATAATTTACACATTATCGAGAAGTGCTTGTGCATTTGTGAATGCAGAATGATGGCCCTCTGAAAGCACGACAGTCTTATTTTATTCTTTCTCTCCAAGTGCTTTCTGCGACTGTCAATGGCTCATCTACCCATTTGCAAGCTGTCCCGAGGCTCAGCACTCACTGCAGGATGAATAATGATTGTGCCCTCCATCTCTGGAGGTAGGCGTAGATTCTTAGGACAGGTACTTCTCCTAAACAGTCCTGTACTCTGGAAGCATCAAAGGTTAGTCCTGGGAATTTGCTTTTAAAGGCTATCGAGCTGGTAATCTTGATTAATTTGAAATTTGTGTATAAAAGAAACATGTTGATGCTCTGATTAAGACAACTTGTTTCAGTAGACAGTAACACTATTTAGGTCAGTGTTTTGACATACATTTCTATATTTCTAATCTAAAAGGCAGTGTGTAAAAGCGCGAATTAGAAATGCGGATCAAAATAGCATGCTTTCTAAGAAGCCAAAGAAATCAAATCCTGTTCGACACTTTAACTGCTTCTTTAAGGGTTTTCACCTCAATAGAAAGACCCAATTCTCAATACAATATGCCATATAATTTAATATAGTATGTCTTCATTCAGCTTTTATTTTACAATAATGTTTTCTTCTGTCTATATATCAGTGGCTGACTATATCTACTGAAAGACTGCCATTCAGTGCTGTCATTATTGTAAAATACTTATTGCAAATAAGCCATAGCAGATGTGCAGTATAGGTATTTTTAAACTGACAGCTGCTGATAAATAAATTGACCTACAATCACATTTTAATGTGAATTCCAAATGAGCAAAGCCATTTTGTTAAAATATATAAATAGCCACTGCATTCTGTTTAGGGACTTTTGTCAAAGCTGGGATAAAATCTCCACCAAGGTTAATTATCCACTGAACTACCAAATGTCAAATTGTGGAAACTGTGTCTTTTGGCACCTGCACTATGCTGTCAGCTTCTTTAATTGCTCTAGGTTTGGGCTATGTTCTGCTACATTAAGTTCCTTTGGATGAAAGCTTCTCTAAATGCATAATACATTTTAAAAAATAAATAATTAATAAACATGTAAATATCATGTCAGCTTAGTCAGCTTTGGCCACTATTGGCTGACGCGTCTCATCTCACTACTGCACTTTACTAAAAGGGCCAGAGCCGTCTCTATTTTTTGAGGTGGCTAAGGTTGTTTAACATCTGCCGAACACTGCTTGGGATGTTTTATGAGTCTGTTGTGGCTAGCGCTATTCTCTATGCTGTTGCATGCTGGGGAGCAGGCTGAGGGTTGCAGACACAAACAAACTGCACAAACTGATCCACAAAGCCTGTAACGTTGTGGGGATGGAGCTGGACTCTCTGACGGTAGTGTTTAAAAGGCAAACGTTGTCCAAAATAAAGACGATATTGAACAATACCTCCCACCCGCTTCACAACCTGCAGATCAGTCACAGGAGCACGTTTAGTGAGAGACTGATACCACCTAAATGCTCCACTGAATGACACAGGAAATCATTCCTACCTCTAACCATTAAACTGTACAACTCCTCCATGTAGCAACAATATCCACTGTTATACATTTGCATTTTGCACTACATTTATATTCTACTGTTTATCATATTGATAATACTGTACATATTACTCAC
>JAOUQZ010000028.1:13316066-13330124 GCA_028564935.1 Neosilurus hyrtlii | reverse complement strand
ACACACACACACACACACACACACACACACACACACACACACACACACACACACACACACACACACAAAACCCCATAAAAGTACCTGAGTACAAGATTTTAATGTCTTCACTTTCGCGGGCCAGCTGTAAGAGCTACAGCTCAGCAGGAATTGAAAGACAACTGCCACTTAAGGGTGCAAGTGCCCGAGTACACACACTCTGCCCCGTCTGTCTGGATAAACACAACATAGCTACTAAAAATATCTACAAAAGAGCTCCAGTAGGGACGATGTGCCCCAGCTTAGCTCTGGCTACTGAACGAAGCCCCTTTATCCCCGTCCACAATGAACCTGACTGAAAAGCCATGACGCGCAGCCTTTCAACAGCAGGTGCCCCTTTCACTCTTCTGTAGGCCAGACCTAAAATGGACTCTCCCAGGACACACTGCCTTGCATCCTGCTAAAATTACTAAGAATTACAATAATAATAGGGCTTTTTTGGTATATTAGTTATGGATAAACTCATTAAAAATATTGTACAACAGCTAACAGCAAAATCAGCCCTGAATATCCAGTGAGCTCTGTGGAAAGATTGTGTCTTTCATGTTGCTTAAGATTTTGTAGAGTATTTGGTATTGATTTTAATCAGTACCTTTGTAGATATCAGTGGATTTCAATGGAGGAAAAGAATTATGAACTCAACTTCACAGGTTACCTGTAAGGGCTGGAAGAGATTGCATTCTTGGTTATTTTATTCATTGTTTAAAAGCATTTGAATTTATTTAATTTTTGCAGCAGGTAGGAGGTTGTGCTCTGAACTACATATAGCTTGGAAATTATACTTTTTGACCAATCATATGTTTATATTCAGAGGTTTGTTTATTCAGCCGCAGTTTTGTGTCCATCCCTAAGACAGGTGGGTCAACTGACCATCTCAGTAGTAGCACTGGTTCACTCTGATCTTAGGAAGATTTTACTTATTAATTTAAAAAGGGCACAAATATGTACAGACCTCTGAGTGTTAATCTTCAGTCAGTTCCTTCAGAAATTCACAGTGTCACAACTGCATCAATTCATGCAGATACAAATAATCTTCATGCTTCCAGAATGACCTTGCAATTTTAACCAATCACCACAACTTTTACGCAAATATGGCCAATCATATCATGAGTTTTAGCAATCATAGCAGTCCTCCAAGGAGGCACGGTGGTGTAGTAGTTAGCATATTTGCCTCACTGCAAGAAGGCCCCCAGTTCAATTTCCAGGCTTGGGCTTTACTGTGTGGTGTTTGCATGTTCCCCCTGTGCTTACACGCATTTTGTCTGGGTACTTTGGTTTCCTCCCACAGTGCAAAGACATGTACATTAAGCAAATTGACAGTTCCAAATTGCCCTTAGGTGTGAGTGGTTATGTGTGCTGGCCCTGTGATGGTCTGGCAAGCTGTTTGATTGAGCTGGGTGTTGGTGGAGATAGGTACCTGCCTCTCTGCTACCCTAGTACGATTAAGCGGTGCGACAAGTAAGAGGTGATATCAGTTCCCCATGCAAACATTAAGCCATAAATCACCATACGTCTCTTCCTTGTTCATGCTTCTTAAGATATTAAGCGCAACTGTTTTTCAAATTTTCACATAATCCTGCTGTTTATCTGTGGGATGTCCCATGTAATGGGCAGACTTGGTGGAAGGACTCTGCATTCCTCTGTCTCTCTATGTGACACAATGTCCCACAATGACCGTGCACTTAAAATTTATCACCACAACCTCTTATGACTTGATATTAGGTGCATATGAAAGGTCTTTAAACAGGCTTTTAGAACAAAGGGGATTTGGTTGCTATAGTAACCATGGTTGCTATGGAAGCATTATTTTTTTTTAGTATTTCCACAACCACTTATGATAGAGATTTTATGTTTGGTTCATATGAAAAGTCTTTGGACAGGCTTTCAAGCAGAGTGAATCTGGTTGCCAAGGTAAAGAATGGTTGATAGGGAGCCATTCATCTTTGAATATTTCCAGTCCTGTTCATGATAGAGACTTGATGTTGGGCTCATGTGAAAGAGCTTTTTCTGTTTTTCTATGAATGAGTAATAAATTGATTTTTGTGTTCAAAAAATTTTACCACCCTGAAACAGCCTACCTGTGGAGCTTTACACAATCCTTTTGGTTGCCAGCATCACCATTTTTAACATCATATTTTAGACTGCAACAATCACAAAAAAAGAAAAAACACTTAATCCTAAAGGGATCATTTAGTATGCTTCACGATTTATGATGCCAGGATGAAATTCTTACAAATGTGCAGTTGTGAGGCCTTGTTAGTTGACCTCAGACTCATACACGTCCTAGGGGCTGAAGTAAGCTAGCTTTTTTTTCATAGCAGATTGCTGGACATGCATAATTTAACCTGGCTGAGTGCATGTACCAAGCCTACGTCTGTTGGTTACTTGTTTCTTTCTCCATCAAGCATCAAGAATTGAAAAATAAAATGCTCACAACACTGTTTTCTCCTGTGCCTTAACCTAAGCATATTCATTTTTAAGGCTTAGTGGTAAGAAAAGGGAACAGGAACCAAAGAACAAGGAAAGGAATATGAAGTGCAATCTTGATTGCATGTGTAAGGCTGAATGCTGCGCTGCTGCTTGCCAGCCAACTGTCAGCCTTGTCAACAATCTCCTTTTACTCTAGCGGCTTATAGGGAGACCGATGGTGTGCTTGTGATCACTCTCGCTGTCTGGTCAGTGCTCAGTGCTATTGTGCATGGGACAATGGCGAATCAGGGGCTTCAAAATGAAGGAAAGGCATGTATGAAAGAAGGGAGTAGAAAGAGGGATTTTGATCACACAATTGTGAAGACAGATTCATTAGAATTCTGTGAAGGCAAAAAAAAAAACATTTATTTACCATGCTGGCAGAAGATCTGTTAAACCTTCGGAGCGTTAGGCATCCTGGCAAGCCCTCATTTATACAGTGAACAATCTCCTCACCCATGTTTTAGCATGCTGCTGCCCTGTGCCCTACCTGTAGGACATAGAGGAGACTTTGTTGGCAGGCGACAGCTAAAGAGCCTATTCATTGTTGCTGCATTGCTGGCATGGGACATTTTGATGTCACACAAAGCAGTGGTAAATATTTTAGCTGGTTTGATACCCTGTATTACGATCATATTATGTGCTCTGAGTAGCATAATCTCTTTTGTTGTTCAAGAGATATTCTCTGTCAAGAGATATATCTCTCTGTTCAGTGAAGAAACATGGGAGAGCATAAGGTAGACCACACTGGCATTGTGTATATGTGTCTGTGTGTGGGTGTTAATGCGGACGTGTGGGTGTGTGGTCAAGGCATATGATGTGACGCAAGCAACAAAGAACAAGTACATGCAAACACGCATTGCTATGAAATGTTAATGTGCACTTTTTTTTAGATTATTACAGAGGAATAAAGCTGTAAAACAGGAAGAAAAAAGAGACAGAAAATGAGGAGGACGAGAAAAGATTTAAGTTCCACTCCAGCTCCAGCTCAGTGGTATCTCCTCTGTGTTGGGATGATTTTCAGCCCCTTCCCATCAGGATGCCCACTAGTCTGCAGCTGTCTTTGCACAACATGCCAGGATCCCACCTCCATTAAACACCACCCCCTCCTCCCTCCTTCAAACCATCCACCCGCTCCTTTCTCCACTATCCCCTGCTTCTCATTCTCTGTCCTCATCCATGAAACAGGTTCCAGAACACTGTATGACACTGCACAAGCTTGATGAAAGCAAACAGAGCCACAAACCCACCCACGCAGCAGCGTCAAAGTGATTCCGAACTCACGATGCAGAGCCAGAACAACAGATTGAAAAGGGTTTGTTTGGGGGGAAGTGGGGGGGTGAACCCAGAATAAAAACTCTAGCTACCTGAACCCTCATCTGTATTCTTCCTCTCTACCAATTAGCTATGTTATTAATACCGCTAAAGGAGGACACTCAAAGCAGCTACTTTTGGAATTTTTCCTGATCAGACGGGATATTTTATACTCTGCTGCAGAGGGTGAATTTTTTAAAAGAACTGTTAAGCTTTCAATGATGAAGTGCTCCTAAAATAAATCCCAGATTTGCTGCGCAATAATTGTTTTGGGCAGATGGCTTTCCGCTGGACTTTGCCTGGATTGATTCGTACTGGCTTGCTGACACCAAATTGCGTTCTGCGGACCTTGAACACTCCCCATTTTAAATTGCAGAACTGCGCAGCCGAGTAACTTTGGCAGTTCACTGGAGACTGAAATGACAGGTTTAGTTTCAGAACCGAGGATCATGCTGAGCAGCTGGCTTATGCTCTCAGTTTGCAGAGATCGTCGGCTTCTCACTTCTACACCTACAGAGGCAGCTGTGTGACCATTGGCAGAGTAATGACAGCTCTCCAGCCAAGTTACCTGCAGCGGTCCCATCTCAAACACACCCTGCATTTGAAATCCCCCCCAAAAAAGTGATGCACTTTTGTTTCTCTGGGTGGTTAATTAACAAAGGGTTTTACTCTGACTAAGGCAGAAGCTTAATCAAGATTGGATGTGTCCATTAACCTTCTCCTAAGCAGATTAGCCTGTCACACTAACCAAGCTTTATTAAAGAACAAATTGATTCATGGGGCCAGTTGGGTGCTGAATATAAAAAATAAATAAATAAATAAATAAATGTTTGTTTGTACTCATTTGGAAAGTGTCGGCATGCTAATAGGTCAATGCCATTTTGTATGTGTTGAAATTAAAACTCTCCTTTGTGAATTCCCTCTCTGCAGATTTGTTTGGTGCTAAAAGACTAGAATAAATTAGAATTAATGAAACATTTCCCTCCTTTTTCATACTACAGGTGCAAAATCGGATTGTTTGATGAATTATATGCATGCATAAAGCACAGTGCATGCAATAAATAATTCCACCTCGATGCAAACATTAGTTACTGGGAAGCTGGGCTCTTAAAAAGATCCAATACTTTGGTGCTTGAAAGTTTGTGAAACTTTCAGAATTCTCCATATTTCTTCATAAATATCACCTACTGTAAAACACCATTACAGTTTCACTAAAAGTAAATAAAGAGAGCCCAGTTTAACACATGAGTAAAACATGATGATAAAAACATAATAAAGTGGCAAAAGATTTGAATCTTGGGTTAACAGTTAGTTATAAGTTAAAATTGAGTGAGGTGTTTTTCAGAATCAAGTATTAGGTGGGTTAACAGCTAACACAGTTCATTCCATGATAAAGAAATGTAAAAGTCTGTTAGGTCTCAAAGGAACCCTTTAGGCCCTAAAGGCCTCCTTCCTAGTGGCTAATGTTAACATTCATGAGTCTACTATCAGGTGAACACAGAACTACATTAGCGTGTATGGCAGAGTTGCAAGGAGAAAGTCACTGCTCTGCAAAAACAACTCTTCTGCTCATCTACAGTTTGCTAAAGGTCATATGGACAAACCAAAAGTGTACAAATTAGGTCAGAATAAAACTTTGTGGTTACAATGAGGAGTTTTGTGTGTAGAAAAAGCAAACACTGCATTCCAGCATAAGAAATTTACAGACCTGTGAACCAGGGAGGCAGTAGAATCATGGTTTGAGCCTGCTTTGCTGCTTCGGGGCCAGGACAGTTTGTTATTATTGATGGAACAATGAATTCTGAATTACTCTAGTGAATACTAAAGGAAAATGTCAGGACATCTGTCTGTGAATTGGATCTTAAAAGAAAGTGAAGCACACACAAAGACACTGACTCTATGCATATGTTATTCTGACATTAAATGAGTAATGGAGATAAAAAGTGAATGTTTGTATTGGCCAGGTCAAAGTCCTGATCTTATTTTAATTAAAACTTTGCATGAGCAGTTCATGTGTTGGAACCCACCAGTATCCTAGTGTTGAAGATGTTCTGTGAAAAGGAATGGGCTAAAATTCCACAAAGCTGACATGTAGGAATTATCAACAGTTACCACAAACATTGAGTTGCAGTTACTGCTGAATAAGTGGGCCTAAAAGCAAAGGTTGAAATACTTTTATGACTCACAAATATGCAATACTGGATAATTTTCCTTCAAAAAAATTTACCTTAACTGGGTTCTCTTTATCTACTTTTGAAATTTGTGTTGCTGTTTTAGGTCATTTACACGGTAATGAACTAAAGAGAGCTCTAAATGGTTCACACACTTTCATGCAGCACAGTAACAGCACTGTAAATGAAAGGTGATCATTTTCTTGAATCGCCTCAGGAATGGCTATTGAGACGCTGTCTTATTAGCAGTCTTGCAAAAGGAAAAAGAATTTCACAAAGGCAGGAATTTTTTTGACATCTTCCCCATTAATGAAGAAGTGTAGTGAGAAAAGATTGATGCTGACTTGAAGGGATGGAAGGTGTTTCATGACCGGTCTTCTCATATCACCTCTGGACTGTCAGATATAGTCTAGCAGATAACGTGGCACATGGTCTCCTTTCCCAACCATCAGTCTTTCTCTTTTTCTCTCTCTTTTGCATCAAACCTTGTCTCTTCTCTGCTAAACTATCTGATCTCCAGAGTCAAACTTCTGTCAAACTTTTATCCACTTCCATGGTGGCTTGATAGACGAAGAGGCCCACGTCATTACCAATGGAACTGCCATTTCTGTTGTATTGAACTGCATCTGCTAAGAAGATGTGGAGAACTTCAGTAGTCATGCATCAAGTCCTACATAAGCTTCTCCCCAACTGAGACTTTCACATAGCAAAACATATACTCAATCCCCATAGGGAATGCTTAGCAGGTGGCTTTGCTGTTCTTTGTTCTTGGCAGGCTTGTCACATTCTTTATGTTTCTTATGGCTAAACTATGATGAGAAAATGTTGTAGGCTCAGTGATATATACACTCATTAATACAGACATCATTGTGAGTGTTTGTACAAATTTCACTTTATATAGTATTTAAACTGAAGCTTTGTCTTGGGTAATATTTCAGTGTTTACCCTCCATGGGTTTTTTTTAGGGAGTCATAAAATATTTGTACATGTGGGAGAGATGACCACCTTATGATCACCTGAGTTTTCATTCTAATTATTACATGGATTTAATTCTGATTGGTCAGTTACAGAATTCTATGGTCTGTTATTTTTGTATAACAATGAACATCGAGCTGGTTATTATTATATTTATTTTCATTAAAATTTCTAAAACACTTTATCCTTTATTAGGGTCGCAGGGAAGCCCATCTCAGCCTACTCTGAACGAAGGTGTAGTACACCCTGAACAGCTCCCCAAACCATCGCAGGACCAACACAGACACACAACCACTAACACATTCACACCAAGGGGGGATTTTGAAACATCTTATTAGCTTAATGTGCATGTCTTTGGACTGAGGAAGGAAACCAAATCACCCTGAGAAAACGTATGTTAGCTCTGACCTTCTTGCTGTGAGACAGAAGTGATAACCACTGTGCTGCCTTGCTGGTTACACACAAAAAAACATTACAAAAAAATTCTTTAAATTGATTCAAGGCACATCTGTTTTATGTTTTATGTCAGGACCCTGCATCACATTGTCACAGTTTATTTGACATGCTGTACACCATCCAAAGTAACTTTAAAAGGGGCTTTTTAACTACTTCACCACCATGCCGCCCCATCTGTTGTCATTTTTTCCACAAATCAAAACAAAGAATTATATTTTTTTGTGTTTTTTAATATCTGAGTAGTAATATTATGACTTGATCACCTTTCTGACTGCTGAACCTCCCATAGTGTATGTGCAGGAAAAAGTTGCTGGTGTGACACGGCGGAAGATGTTGTTGAGAATATACCTGCTGTGAAATCAAATGATTTATTTAGCACAACAGATGTTCAAGCAATTGCTTGAGGGACTTATGTTCCTCATATGCCACTGCACAATGTGCCACAAACATACTTCGTCACATGAGTACAATTTGTTTACTCAGTGTTCATGCTTGGAAACATGAGCTCAGTCAAAAAATACCCCCCCTTAGAATGAGTCAGCAATGCTTAGTCACAGACTCACAATGAGACTTGATAAGGTTAATGATACTCAAATGAAAACAAGATGCACATGTGTAGTATGTAAAACAGATCATGCAATATTTAATTTCTTCAAAATACTTAACAGATTAAAACCATAATGGTGTCTTGTTCTATTAGAAATACGGTCTTTTGCATGTACTGTGCAATACACTGTACATGCATAAATATCATCATAATACTTGCCAAGGGCTTGCTATGCCATGATCTTGACACTTCCCCACTCCTCTATATCAAACCTTTCCTCTTAAACCACATGATGGGGCATTCTCTCATTCTGACCTTCGGTTTAAGCTACTGACCATCTGCAAGAACATCTCAGTGAAAAGACTTGTCTGACACTGCATGCACCCGCCTACTAAGATTCTGCCCTACTCCTTGTAAGAGGGCCAAGATGTCCTACACCATGTATAAAAGGCAAAACCACTGTGATTAGTGATGGCAAGGAGGCCCTAGAGCACTTTACTCTGTTGTCAATAAACCGTTCTATGATCTAAGAACTTTCCTACAACTGCTTATTCTGAATACTTTCATTTCCCATCAACATTTAGAGAGACATTTATCTTATTTTAAAATGCCAAAGAGATGATGTTCACATGCTATTATGGGGGATAAAGTCCTTAGGGGCTCCTTAGATAGTGAAGGACTAAGACTTTTGAAATCTTTTGTGAAAATAACTATTTTATTTTCTATTTACTGATTTTTCTCCTCATTTTTATTTAATCCAATTTAATCATAGTCAATTCCCACCCATCAAGGAGTTTTTCTATATCACATGACAGCTACCCACCCAGGGAGGGCGAGGCAAGGACAAACTTCCACAGAGACACATGATGCCAAATGAATGCATTTTTTTTACTGCTGCACATATATATTCAGGGGCAGCCTGACACACTCTGAGGAAAGCTTTCCCCACCTCCTTGTATGCATAAGCTCGCAAATGCCCATGACTGGCTTTTGAGTGGCATGTTGCTTGTAAGAACGCCAACTTCTTGTGCTTTTTTTTTCTCTTTATATTTTACATGTAACCTCCATTTTATTGTCTTGAGTACAGTGGGTCCGGTTAAATTAGTATTCCAGTATGAGCTGCTCAGCTTTGGTTTATGGGACAGCCGCTATTTCCGCCTGCACTACTGGTCTAAAGCTGAAGTGCGGACATGTGTGTGAGATACCTAGTGGAGTGCGGAGCAGCGTGGAAAAACCTGCCACCTTCCTCTCCGATGCGTTCATTCCATGTCAGATCGGAGCATAATTACCTGTTAGAGGTTTTGTATAATTAAACCTGGGGATTTATTATTTATTTTGGACATGCGTAAAAGCTTTCCAACTCACGCTGATAAGGGAAAATCCCATATTATATCAGAGGAGAGATTATTTGGGAAATCCAATTTGATATAGTTATTTCAGGAAAAGTAAATAAAAAAATACAGCAATAGATTACTGCATAGCGTATATATATTTCCCATACGTCCCCTCTAATACATCCCAAAGGATCAGATCAGAGTGCAAATGGAACAGATCTGAGATGTGCATTCCTCTGTGTGTTGTGAAAAGCAGCTTGAGCAGTAAGTACACTGACACCAAAACAACCATTTATATTTAGAAATTCTATTATATTTTTATAATATGGGTGTGAAATGGCAAGAGGCACGTTGCATGTAGGAAATATGCAGATTTTTATTTTTTTTTTAAAACGAAAGAGTAAATAGAGACGCATGGGGCTTTATAGAAGAGGCGGATTCATGTGACCTGTGTATCATTTCATGGGTTTTTCTCTGTAGAAAATTTGGGCGGATTCACGTGACGTGTCATAATTTCATGGGTTTTTCTTTGTCAAAAGAGGCGGATTTGTGTGACGTGCTTGAGCTGTTCAAAAACATGCAAAAAGGACCGAACTGCTTCCGAAGCTGTTTGCTTGCATTCGAGCCACTCTGAATTCGCACCGAATTTTGAGCAGGTACAAACTTTTTCCAAAACCGTGAAAATGGATCATTTACCTCGAATTCGAACTACTTCCGAAAATATATTCAGTGACCCTCGAACTAACATTCGCCATGATTGCTTACATGTAAGCTAGGCTTAAGGCTCACACCTGCAATCTCTCCAATGGTAGTGGTATACTTTGCTGCTGCACCACTTTGGAGTTTCCTCACCGCAGAGGTCATCAGCTGGAATCTAAACATAGACCCGGATTAATGTATGAAAGCAAGAGTGAATGAGTGTCTATATCTCATTTACTCTAGTTTTCTAAACATGAACCAGCTCTGCCTCTGTAGCCGATCCGCTGTTGCGGTTTATCCAATCATGGAGATTTATATAAATTATTTTGCTGAAGGCAGGTCATCAAACCAGAGACTAGCCACAGATCTGACACACATTAGGACAGAAATGGGAGATTGAACAGGGATGTGAACAGTCATTTTAAGAGGCTGTTGCTCTAACTTGGAAAATCAGTATCACCTTCAACCAAAGAGACAGAATTTCCTTCACTACATGTCAGAATGAAAGTTAACATAAGATTCCTTCTGAAAAAAATTCCCCACATTAATTCTCAATATGAAAGAAGCTAACATTTTCTTCTTTGAAATAGTTACCTCTTTGTCAACCAGCTAAGACTGGTTTCATGTAATAGCAAAATATAAAGCCACATTTCAAGTTTCAAGTTGTCATATACTCTAACAGGGTATTAATCTTATATGACTACCGGTAATGAAATTCTTGGATTCAGAGCCCTCTCAATATTGCACATAAAAATAATATTTAGATAAAATATAAAGTAAAAAAAAAAAAAAACTATATAAATAAAAAATATAAACTAAAATAAGTTGTTAATATATACGCAATAAGTTAAATACAGAATTAAAAAATAATACTATAGTGGCCGTAGTGCAGAGGTAGTGGTGTGTACATGTACAGTGTGCACAATGAATGTGCAAAATGTGTGCAAACTGTCCAGTATATCAGCAGTTCAGTAGCCTGATGGCTTGTGGATGGAAACTGTCCCTGAATTTGCTGGTGCAAGTCCGGATGTTCCTGTACTGCCTGCCTGATGGCAGGAGCATGAGGAATGTGTGGCTGGGGTGGCTGGGATCAGAGAGGATCTGCTGGGCCTTCCTTCTACAACGCAATGTGTTGAGCTCCTGGATGGCTGGAAGTCAAATCAAATCCTGTTGATGCTGATCTGACCACCCTCTGTAGAGCTTTGTGGTCCAGAGCATTACAGCTGCTGTACCAGGTAGTGATGCAACCAGACAGAATACTCTCGATGGTGCATCGGTAGAAGTTGGTGAGTATTCTGGAGTCCATGCCAAATCTCCTGAAAGAAGAGCCGTTATCTTGCTGCTTTTGTGATCACACCCACGTAACGTGACCAGCTCAGATCCTCAATGATGTTAATGCCCAGGAACATGAAGCAACTAACTCTCTCCTTCTGGTGTATGTGTACACATGAGAACCCTGTGTTATTATTTTAATTTTTTTTTTCATTATTAGGCCAATTAGCTTACTGTGCATGTTTTTGGACTGTGGGAGGAAACCGGAGTACCCAGAGGAAACCCACACAAGCAAGGGGAGAACGTGCAAACTTGACACAGAAACACCCAATCAAACCCAGGCCTACTTGCTGTGGGGCCACCTGTGCCACCATGCCACCAGCAGTAGAGATACTAAAAATAATTAAAATATTTTAAAATATTTTTTCCACTATTATTCTGGTGCTCTTTTCATTAGTCTAACTCAATTTTACACATTTTGCTTAAGACGTAGCAACACTTTTAAAAAGGAAAAACATGAGAACAGTTTTCTGGGAGAGAGCAATATAAAGATCAAGAGGTATATAGTAGTGAGGTCATGTGATGTGAGCAATTTCTTACCATGCTCATGATCACACCTGCATCACATCCAGTGTGTCCTGACTACATTATTACTTCAACAATTCAGATCGCACCACACTGTGTACATCTGATCCTTATAAATATGTTATTTTTAGCATGTTCAAAGTTAAACCTCATCATCCCCATCCATGGAAAACATACTACATCTTTAACGGGTTCTACTGCATTCCTTCTTTGTTGTATAAATTGTTACTAAATCCACCTAAGTGTTTTCAGGATGTAATGGTAACCCGTAATAAAGCAATTTTTACAAATTTTAGTTTACTACTAAATGCAGGACCACTAAGGGTACTAGATGAATCATTTTCAAATCATTTAGAGCTACTACCCTTTATCTAAGCCATATGCCTATTTCAAGCCATCTATTTTCTTTTTTAGTTATTTATTGTTTTGCTTTCAAGCTTCGCTGCATCTAAACTTGAAACTGGCTGTAGTCAGTCCAAAACGCAAGAGCTTGACCAACACCAGAGACTTGTGTTTTCTTACTTTCTTTGAAAATTTTGCTTACTTAGTGAATTATTCAAATGTGCATTAGCTACCCAGCTAAAAGAACACACGGTCTCCAGTGACCTGCTAAAAAAAAGTGTATGGTAATCCCTAATACTAAAACTCTAAAGAAATTTTGCTGAATGTACTTGTTCTGCTGGAACCTAATAATACTGCCTTATACAGAGTGTGATCGTTGCATACTACCAGACTGGCATTACTATTATTATACTCATTTAATTCATAAATTATGTCACAGATGACAAACATTTTTTTCCACTGCTAGTTTTAGGTGCTAATTGTCTCGCCTCTAGATATAGTGATTATACACACGATTAAATACACAATAAACTGTCACACAAACTGAAGATAATACAAATCGCTTTACATTTCTAAAACTCAATAACCTAGTCAGGGGTTTAAAGGAATAAATATTGAAATATTCTCAAAAATTCTCAAAAGCACCTAAGTTTCATATTATCTTATTTTCTGAACTGCTTTATCCCTTATTAGGGTCATAGAAATGTTGGAGCCCATCCCAGCCATATCAGGGCAAAAATGGCATATACCCTAAACAGTTAATCACAGGGCCGACACATACACACACGCACACACACACACACACACACACACACACACACACACACACACACACACACACACACACAACCAAGGGCAATTTGGAACCACCAGTTACACAAATGTGCATGACTGGATTATGGAAAGAAACCAGAGTTCACCAAGGAAACCCATACAAGCATGGGGAGAACATGCAAACTCAGTACAGAAACACCCTCTCTGAAACTCTGAAACTCAGGACCTTCTTGCTGTGAGGTGTAACTGCTAAGCATTAAGCAAGGCATAATCTTTTAAAGCTTATCAATCATAGAAAATGTTCTTCAGCATTTTTGAAACATTTTAAAACAATGCGGAGCATTTGTGTTTGTATTTATGAGTCTCTGTCACTGCCTCGCCCGACATTTTGTTTCTTATCACTGATTTTCGCATTTCTTTCTCAATTATTCCAGGGTTTTTAACCATTTAAACCAGCTTTTGAGAATATGTTTAACCGAATTTTTCATGACTATTACGACACCCATCAGTATGTACATATGTATATTACCACTTGCTTTGGGTCTGCATGCCGATGCTGTTCGTTTATAGGAGTCTCCCTAATCCTTATTTCCAAAAATGCTGATCTCAGAATCGTTATATTAACTACAGCAGTGGTCTCCAACCCTGTTCCTGGAGATCTACCTTTCTGAAGGTTTTATCTCCAACCTTAATCATGCACACCTGAGTACCTGAATTTGCCTTGAAGAAGTTCTTGAAAAGGTCAAAGAGGTGTGTTTGATTTTGGCTGGAAATAAAACCTGCAGGAAGGTAGATCTCCAGGAACAGGGTTGGAGACCACTGAGCTATAGAGAATTTGTTGGTGAACAAAAGAAGTTTTAATACTTTTACTAATATTTTCCAAGAACACTGCTTGAACTTTCAAATTATCAGCAATTAATTTTGATCAGAAAAGAAAAACTGGCAACATGGTTGCTCATTGGTTAGTTCTGTAGTTCAGGTACACCATGAACAGCATGCCAGACAACTGCAAGGCACACACGCACACACACACACACACACACACACACACACACACACACACACACACACACACACACAC
>JAOUQZ010000028.1:13298675-13315966 GCA_028564935.1 Neosilurus hyrtlii | reverse complement strand
ACACACACACACACACACACACACACACACACACACACACACACAAACACACACACACACACACACACACACACTTACAAACATGCACACTCATAGTATTAAATCTATATTATGTAAAAACTGACCAACTATTCCATTCATACCCAGTGAGTTTTTTCCTGTCCCATCCCAGTGACATAATTAATAGTGAAATTGACTCCCATCCCATAAAATTCCCACAGGAGCCTTGCGACCCCCAGAAGTCACCAAACAATGTCAGCTTCTATTGTAAATCAATGCTACATTCCATCCAGCATATAAAAGCATTTCTACAAAAACAGCCTTAATAATTAACATATCTGTTCAACCAGGGCTCAAAGAGAATCTCTGTTGTTTGATGACAGAAAAATTATGGCTACGTGTTTTTATTTTTAGGAAATATGCTTTTAACCATCCGGTGTGCAGTATGGATTAGTGGTCTGCATCTGGTGTATTTCCAGTGCATCTTCCTTTCATTACTTTCATGAACAGAGATGAAATATTTACAGTACTTTGTAGACATTCGTGGCACCAGATTGGACTGATGGTGGCGCTGTAGTGCGAACAATAAGGCTTCCTTTAATTATTTGTATGATCTTGAACCAACATCCAATTTGGATGATTTATGGAAATAAAAATGAAGTGTCAGACTGTTCTGTAGTGTTTAAAATGTATCAATTATCCAAAGACTTTATGTTTGGTTGTCTGATTTCAAATGATACAGATTCTAAGAATATAGGCAAAGTTAAAAATTTGTTATACTGTAAATCATTATCATTTCCATTTATTCATTTGCTGAGCTGCTTAACCCTACTAGGTTAGTGGGACTGGAGCCCTGTCTCAGACAGCTCAGAGGAAAGGCAGGGTACACCCTAAACAGCTCTCCAGACCCCTGCAGTGCCAGAACACACAACCATTCACACTCACACCTAGGGGGAATTTGTAGTAGCCAATTAGTCTAGCATGTCTTTGGACTGTAGGAAGAAACCAGTGTACTCAGAGGAACCCCAGACATGCACAGGGGGAACATATGATAGTGCTAACAACTGCATCACAATGCTACTCTGCTGCTGTACTTAATGTTTTTTCTGTGGTTTATTAGTCATCTTCAGACAATACCAGGGAAATAAATGGCATCATTATGAATAAAGTGAAAGCTTGTGGATTCTCATATTTATCATTTTTAATAGTACATACATATGTTTATGAAAGGCAGAGGATTCTGCTGTTCTGTAGTTTTGCAGGTACATGATTCTCTAGGTTTAATAAAAATAATTCCCTGCATGGACCCTCCACTGCGTTTAAGGTCTTAAGATATCATCTTCCTTAGCAGCACTCTGTGCTTGTCTCACAGCCCATTTTTGTGTCATTTAGTCAGCTTTTCATGTTTTCCAGCACTGAAGACTGTAATCACAACCTCACTCACTTGGTTCCTGACATGACTTTTTCTTCATTGCAGCTCATAACTTTGGAGTCTCTAATGTAATTAAAGTGGTCAGGAGCTCTAACTTAACACTGAAATTTTTAATCAACAATAATCCACACAGCTGATACGCACTGGCAGACTTACAAGTATAATCTCCCCCACATCTTAGAACTGCACTGCTAAAAACAAATCAGATAACTGTGCCTATATATTCACACATGAATTTAAATAAATAGGTTTATTTCCATATATATACATACATATAGCAATATTTCAATCATAGGTACTAATTAGGAGTAAGTAATTAATAAAAAACCTAGAGTAATACTGCATAGTTCTTAAATTATATGACTGTAATTCTAAACAACTTTAAATTCAGAATAATGCTGTGGTGTTTTGATCACCAGGGCTTTTACCACAAAGGAAATCTTCCCATTTATATTCCACTCCAGAAGATTTTGTCTATGCTATGTAATAAATATAAGGATGCATGTACTTCAAATGACTGTTCATACATTCTCAATAGCTTAGGCAGATAGCTTTAACGAAATGGCCTATTTTGTGACAGAAAAATCTCCTATAAGAAGATAAAAGTTAAATAAAAAAGAATAAAAAACACCAGGCCTTCTTCAAAATTCGAATACCTACAAAGCATTTCAATAACTGTATAAAATTACTTGCACAAAGAAAACAAAAAAAAATCTTCATATGTGTAGGAGAGAGAAAGGTAATTACTACACGCTACTATATTAAAAATATATTTGAAAGCAGTTATAACATCAAGCTTTATTTAAAAAGAAATAAAAGTAGCTCCACTTCCAGAACAGAATGAAAAAATAAACAATGTTTATTTAAAGAGTGGCACAGTGGATAGCACATCCGTGTCATACCAACAAGGTTCTGGGTTCGAGTCTCGGGTTCAGTAACGGCATGTCTGGGTTTCCTCGAGGTGCTCTGGTTTCCTCCCACAGTCGAAAGACTTGCACATTACGCTAATTGTTCCAAACTGCCCCTAGGTGTGTGCAAAAATGATTGTGTGTTGGCCATGGGATGGATTGGGTAGGATTACACAGTTCAGCAAATGAATGAATATTTATTCATTCATTCATTCCTTTTCTAATCCTCAATCCTAATTAGGGTTGCAGGGAGGCCCATCTCAGCCAACTCTGGGAGAAGGCAGGGTACACCCTAAATAGCTCGCCAGGCCAGTGCAGGGCCAGCACACATAAAACCATTCACACTCACACCTAGGGGCAATTTGTAACCACCAGTCAGCCTACTGTGCATGTTTTTGGACTGTGGAAGGAAACCAAAGTGCTCGAAGGAAACATGGGAAGAACATGTAAACTCAACACAGAAATGCCCAAGACTGGGAATTGAACCCGGGTTCTTCATGGGGTTGAGGACCTGAATGTTTATTCAAATGAAAAAAGTGCTGAAAGGGAAATATAACATACAGCATCTGCACCACAGCATCACTAACGATGTTATTAAAATTGGCATAATACTGGCAACCTTTTCTAAAGAAAAAAAAAGATACATTTTTTTAATGAATGTAGTCATAATGTGCCTATAATCGCTGGGTTTCAATAATTAAATGGACTACAAAATATCAATTTCTAATTCCTAATTTTGTTGCAATTGTGACTTGTAGCTACATTACAAGTTTTTCTTAGAGCAAAAGAATCCACAATCCCACATCTCATGGAAATCACTTATACAGTTATACACCAAGCATACTGCTATATACTCTGACCTATGAAGGCTTGGGCCCCATAAGACCTCAGAAGGTGTGCTGTGGTATCTTATACCAAGATGTTAGCAGCAGATCTATTAAGTTCTGTAAGTAGTGAGGTGCTACCTTGATGGATTAGACTTGATCACCCAGCACATCTTACTGATCAGATTCAGACCTGGGGATTTTAGAGATCAGGTCAAATTCAAACTAATTCTTTGTTCATGTTCCTCAAACCATTCTTGAATATTTTTAGTGTGCCATGGCACATTATCTATTAAGCCTTTAGTGTATAATGTTATCATAAAAGGGTGTACTTTGTCTGCTGCAATGTTTGGGTAGATGGTGCATGTCAAAGTAACTATATGAACGTAACTTAGGACCCCAGGTTTCCCGGCAGAACACTGTCAAGAGCAATTCATGGTTCTCTCTTTATGTGTAAGTTTGTGAAAGAAAGCATAATTTATTAAACCAATCCACCTTCATATTAAACCAGATCACTTTCATACCATTGAACAAATGGTCCAGTTCTGATGCTCACTTGCCCACTTTTGGCATTTTCAGAAGTGAACACAGGTCAGCATGAGTACTCTGACATGTTTGCAGCTATGCTGTCTAATACACAGCAAACACTGTGTGTTCTGACACCCTTCTATTTTAACCAGCGTTAACATTCTCAGCAGTGTGTGCTACAGTAGCTGTTTTGTCGCATTGACCATACATGGGTTAACCTTTGTTTCCAACCCAGATTTATGAGCCTTGAGCTCCCTTGACCCACCTAGCCATCCCAGTTTGGCAGTTGTTGATTATTGAGTTGCTCAGATCCTTACAGTTACGCCCATTTGTCTTGCTTCTAACACACCAATAAATTACTTTTTACTTGCTACCAATGACAGATGCAATTGTAAAGAGGAAATGTGTGTGTGTGTGTGTGTGTGTGTGCGTGCGTGCGTGCGTGGGTGTGTGTGTGTGTGTGTGTGTGTGTGTGTGTGTGTGTGTGTGTGTGTGTGTGTGTGTGTATACTTGTATTTGAAACATAATTTGGTCTGGTGAGGACATCCTTGGGAAGTAAGAACATTTTGGTTGGTCCTCTCTTTTTCTGGTTTTCTCTTTTTTGGGCTCAGGTTAGATTAAGGTTAGTGCTAAGGGTGGGTTTTAGGCATTTAGTTATGATGGTTAAAGTGAAGGAGCTATAAAATGTATTATGCAGTGTTAAGTGTGGATAGAAGTGTGCGTGTGTGTGTGTGTGTGTGTGTGTGTGTGTGTGTACAGTATGTCTAATCTTAACTCTGTGATTGACTATTGTCTGTATAAGTTGTCTAATTGCATTGCTTATTTCCCCACGCTAGAAACATTGTGTACCTTTGATTCTATAATGAGATAACAGTGTTTTAAATTAAATCTGTTGTTGTATCCCATTTTAGCTAAATTAAAAAAGAAGCAGAGGAAAAAGAAGAAAACAGCCTTGGAATATGCACACCATGTCATATTCAGTTTGTCCTCTCAGTAGATCTGTTCCGCATGTATGTTCGTTTCATTTCATGTTCTGACGGAAACATGACTCGTTTGTCAGCCCGTTTTGTGCAATGGAAGAAATGGTACATATTGGAGGCACTCAGGTACTAAAAAATCAAAAGAAACATAGAGGCCAAGAATATATATCTGCAGGACATTCATTTTTAACCACACATCTTCTTCTATACTGACATCTCATAATGAATTTAGTTACAGTATAACCACCATCACCTAATGGATGAACAACTGGTTAGCACAACTAAAACAAAGGCTAAGTAAAACAGTACCTCCCATTAGAAAGTAGCCTAAATATTGTGTACTTTAAACACACAACATTTCAGCAAATGAATGAATAAATATATATAAATGGATAATCTCAGTATTGTTGTATGTACAGATACAGTGACCATATTTTGTACACAAACTGATAGTAGCAATATACTTGCGAGGGCAGAGTACACCCTGGACAGCTCGCCAGGCTATCACAGTACATGCATAAAGGTTTCTTTTTTTTCTATTATAATCTAGTGTAATACTGTTCATAATGCCATCTGCTCAATAGGCTACTGTATATAATCAGGTCCATATATATTTGGAAAATTAATAATCCCATTAATTAATAATTTAATAATCCCTTCAAAATATAATCCTCATAATAAAATGTAGTTTGATAATTAACTGATAAGCAATTTCATGGGCAGTTATGACCTTTTTTTCTTATTATTCATAACAAATTAAGGAGACAAAATGTGTGGATATTAATATCAAGTGTTGAATTTGCATTTGGGAGCTATTCATGGAAACACTTATATAACTCTTATATATCCAAAGATGTTGTGATGCAGGAGAAGAAGGCAATCATTAGGCTGTAAGAGTGGCAAAATCAACAATTTAGTACATTCTTTACAAAGACTTTCAAAACACTACAGACTACTAAATTGAATGATTACAGAATTTTTTCCATGACAAAGAGAAACCCATTCACAATATCTAGTGAAGTGACGAACACTCATGAGGAGGTTGACCTATCCCTGTCATCATCTACATTCAAGACACGTCTTCATGAGTGTAAATACGGATGGTTTACCTCAAGATGCAAACCACTGCCAACACTCAAGAAGAGAAAGGTCAGATTAGACTATTCTAGAGAGGCAGCCCAGTTCTGGAAGAAGATTCTTTGGAAAATGAAACCAAGATTAACTTCTACTAGAATGATGGGAGGAGATCTTTATGGAGAACAAAAGAAAGAGCTCATGATTCAAAGCATACCATATCAGTTGTTAAACATGTTTAGCATGGGCATGTATGGCTATCAATAGATTTGTGTCACTTTTGTTATTTAATTATTTGAGGGCTAATAGAAGCAGGGGGGAATTATACTATACTTTCTGCTCAGATTCAGAAACAGAAAACATAACTGAAGGCAAAAAGGATCCACTACAAGCAGCAACTGAAGATGGCTACAGTAAAGGCCTGCCAAAGCATCTATCTATCTATCCACCTAACAACCCATCTATCCAGCTATCTATCTTTAAGTACTTGAGTTACAAATGCAAAGGACCTGCTTGTTTTTTTTTCTCGAATTTATCACTGTTTACAGTTTCACTATACCTAGCTGCACTGCTAATGTTGATCTCTCTTTGAGCCTTATCTGCACTTCAAGAGAACAAGCAGCCATAAGTACTCTTCATTACTTATATAATATACACACAATAAGACAAAATAAGTGAAATAAAAAAGATACATTTGGTTTAGCAGTGTTCTTTGAAATCAAAATCTGTAGCTGAATGTTTTTCTCTCCACTATAAAATGATGAATTCTAGAGCCCCAGCAGCATCTCAGATCAGGCAGACTGTAGTGAAGGCTTTTGTCAGAAATTGATGGCTTGTAATTTATCATTAACAAGTTACCATTTAGGTCATTATTTTCTTCCCCCAACCATGCTTCACACTAATAAAAGAATAGTGAATATAAAACAATCTGCATGCCCTGTTAGAATTCCAGCTTTTTAAGATGTAAAAAAGGTAAACAAAGATAAATGATTTAAAATATTTCCTCCCACTTATACTGTGATATAGGAACCAAAGAAAAATCAACTAAAAAGAAAATAGAACTGTTTTAGGAAGGAAAAACACTTAACTAATACATTGCTAAAGCACCTTTTTTCTTGTTATGTAGCACTCAGTGGTTTTTGTTAAGAGTCTACAATTTAGCACTTCTTGATTTGTCAATTTTATTTCACTTTTCCTGGCAAATATTGAGGGGCTGTCTTAAGCACAAAGCGCACTTCAATTCCCTCCACAGGTTTTCAGCAGTATTTAAATCTGGGCTGGAACTGAACCTTATTAAAATTCTAAATCTTCTTCCTCTGAAGCCATTCTTTTGTTGACTTTGATTCATTCTTTGTGTTGTTAATATTTCCCCACTGCATGACACTGCCACCACCATGCTTCAATGTTGGTATGATGAAAACATATAACTAAATAAAATCTACTTTCTTCCAAGCAGACAATAACATATAGTGGTTTGTGGTAATTCAGGCATGTTTGGTATGTATGTATGAATGTATGTATGTATGTATGAATGTATGTATGTATGTATGTATGTATGTATGTATGTATGTATGTATGTATTTGTTTGTTTGTTTGTTTGTTTGTTAACAGAAATATATTTAACTCTAATACTATTAACCACATAATTTTATAAACCACATAATTACAGAATACATTTAATGTGAACACATGCAGGTAATGGCCATACTTGTCAGATATTCCCAACTCATTAACTGTTGCTCTTTGTTTCTTGACAGCCTTACGACACGATTTTAGAGGCTTTTTTAATTTATTTACTTAAACCTAGATTTCACAACCAGGTACAATCATATGCTATGTTCCTGGAGCTTCCATCAAAATATATGAGAACTGGAGTGCTACACTGAGAACTTATTACATCTACAAAAAGGATCAATTCAACCATTGCAACAGTTAATGCATCTGTGAGGCATGAAGGCTGTGAATGCATCTGTGATGGCTACAGATTTCTTTGGGGGAAAAATATACATGGACCAGTGGCTGCCATGTATACATCACAGTTATTGCCAGTAGACATGACGGTTCAGATGTACATGTTTCTAAAAAAAAATGCATATCTTCTGCCGATATGAGACCAACTCCATCAAAAATCCATCAAAATGGTCACATAATGGCAGCAGAAATCCCAACCATGGTGCTTATGTGGGTATGTAAAACTTATGTCTAAGTAATCTTTTTTGGTGACCCATTTTCTCCACTTCTTGATGCCTTCACAGTGTTTCATGGTCCATCTATTTTTTTAATGATTCTTTTGTACCTCTCTCCGGATTGAAACATTGACAATGAGATTTAGTGCAACTTTTCTAAGCTCTTTGTGGACCATGGCTTTAGCAGTTCAATGAAACCACAATTATGTTGATCTTAACTTGATGTTAATCAAAATAACTTGAGTGATGACAGGTGGATGATTATTAGTTGTGAACTCGCGTTTGAATGTGAGGGACACAGTCACATGTCCAATTATATATTTTTATTAATACATAAAAAAGTTTAATTTCTTTTACAGGGCAAATACATACATAACCATTCCCACTCTCATGTAAGGGGCAATTTGGAAGAGCCAATTAGCCTAATGTGTATGTCTTTGGAACTGCAGGAGGAAACCAGAAGAAATCCATGCAAGCCAGTTTCTGTATCATCCATGCAAGTAAGTTTCTGTATCATATTAAAGGTGCAAAAAAACTAAATCTGGCATCATATTTACATTACAAAATCCTGTCCTTTTACCAGGTGTGTGTGTGTGTATACTTTTTTAAAATATCCACAATGTGTGCATTAGGCCATACTCAAGGTAATTCCATCCAAAACCAACTGCTGGCACAGGCAAGCAACAGCTTATGGCGTACAGATGATGCAATTGCTCCAGATATTTGACCCTGCAGTGTTTTACAGCAAAGTTATATCAATGAGCGGCTAATTACCAAGCCCTGAAGTTTAACCGCATAATGCGGCAACAAAATATTGAAAATGCTGTACCCTCTGATATTGGTAATTGCATATCGCCCAGATATGTGGCATATAGTTTGCAATCTTTAAGCCTATTGATGTGATCAAGTACGATGTTCGTATGATTCTTCCAGCAGCGTAGGTTGAGATGCCTAGAGGCAGGCGTTCAGCAAGAAAACCCACAGCCATGTGCTAATTAGATGTGTATCAGATTGTTTTTTAATGTCATCTCGCAGAATGATCTGGCCTTTGAGAGACTAGCTCAGAAGCACGCTACTGCTCAGAGATTCACTTATTTTAATTGTATTGGACAAACTCCACTGCCAGGCAAGATTGTCTACTGTCACGCCATGTTGAGGCAGTGCTTTTGTCTTGTCTATGAACATGATTGTATCCTTAATTTCTCTGCATTTCATTTGCACAGCAATGTAGCCCCATGCTTTGACACAGTCACCTCTGGTGTGCTGTTAGAGACATTCTCTGGCCTTCAACTAACATTTGCATCATGAAACAATGCTGCTGATTAACATGAACAGGGGGGAGGAGGGTATTTCACTAGAAAATATGTACCCAGAATTTATTCTCATTTACATACTGTAGGAAGCAGACTGTGTTATAGGTATAACATTATAATGAGGTTTATTTGTAATGGGTTCTGTTACAAACTATCATCATCCAGCTGTCTGAAATTTGGCATGAAAATAGCATTTGCATCTGACATAAAAACAAATGTGTGTCTCACTGTAGAAAAGAAATAAAATACCACATATGATGACTCACAGGATGAAAAAAAAAACACAGAGAACATAATTAAGTAGGCTGGACATGTAGCAAAAGCTATCAAGAGGAATGTGTCAGGGTTGCAGGGTCAAACCATGCATTTTGCCAATTAAAACATCAAGATATGTAAATCTCTGAAGGGTGGAAAATATACAAAATATTTTTAAATGCACATTGATATATGCTCTGATTTGATTTCAAGATTGGTTTCTTTTTGGTTGTAGATTTCATGTGAAATAAACTGACACATGGCTGAGGTTTACTTAAAGCTTCTCACAGACAACTTTTATCATCAACAACACCGTTAACTTCACACTACTCTCCAAGTACCACACATATCCAAGGTGTATTGTACACATGAGCTGAAGAGAAAGCTACTGATATGTGGTGATCCTAAAGACCCAAGGGATACAAAGGAAACGTGCTGATGTGTCCTGGCCCTCAATGAATACAAGTAGATTTACAAGTAGTTTTCAGATATCATGGCACTGAATAGTTCCTAATGGCTTCTTTAGCTAATTATACCTCACCATGCATTAGGAATAACAAACAGTAGGATAGAATTTTCCAAATCGGGCCCATCATTCATCTACTCCATACTTGATTGCATTTAATGGTCATTCATATGACCCCCTGCCCCCTCCCTGGCCTTGGGCTCAGGTAATCTCTACCCTTTGACCTCCTTGATGGCAGACTTGAAAGAATCATAAAAACTGTAATTACGAAATCAATACCATGGGGTATGGAAATAGAGTCTGTGAGCTCAAATGACTCAGCTCTGATTTTATCACAGAATTTATCACCTCTTTATCACCACCAAACTGAAAGTCAGGATCAGTATCAGCATCAGTGTCAATCAGGCAAGGCTGTGACAGAGTATTGATCAACATGTATTCTTCCTGTGAATTTATACAGATGAATTTATTTATTGCTTTCTTTTACCTGTGTATAGTACTGGTAAGAGTCTTCAGCAGGAAAGTGGTCAGACGTAAAGGGCATCTAGACAGTACACTGTCATACACTCTCTGCTATGTCTCTATTGGGCAGCAATACAGTTTTTCTTTCAGTGATCATTAGTTGCCATAGGCGACCATATATATATATATATATATATATATATATATATATATATATATATATATATATATATAAAATTTATTTTCTAAGGCGCTTAATTCTAATTACGGTCAAATAATTAGATGCCAAAAATCAATATTGTATGGCCATGATCTTCAGGTGTGCAGGAGGCACTGCATTAAATATAGGTATGATATTGTCACAGAAATCACTGCATGGGCTCAAGAACATTTCCAGAAACAATTGTCTGTAGAAATTAGATATTAATCACTGTCTTTAGCAACAACAACAACAACAACAATAACAACAACAATAATAAGAGGTGTTATAGTGGCTCAGTGGTTAGCAATGTTGCTTTACAGCAAGAAGTTCAAATCTGGGTTCAAATCTCAGTTGCATGTTTTCTACATGCTTGCATGGGTTTCCTACAGGTACTCTGGTTTCCTCCCACAGTTCAAAGACAAGCAGAAACCTGGCTACTCTAAAATGCTTGTAGGTGTAACTTTTGAGTGTGAATGGCTGTTTATGTCTCTGTTAGCCATGCAATACATTCTCTTCTGTAGACAAGAGAAAAAACATGGAATGAAAGTACACAGATAGAAAGAAAGAGAGAATTGTACACAAAACTATTTAACCGAATTATATCAGACAGTTTAACCTGGGTCAGAGCAGTTTTTGAAAGAATAAAAAAAAATACAAGCCACTGGTTTATGACCCATTGGTGCTATATGGACCTCACTAAAATTGTGATTCTGGTTATAGTTCTACCTGGGAGCTAAAGGTCAGTGTCTTCTCAACGTTGTTTTCCATTTTTATCTGCCACCTTTGAGCTATACAAAGACAGGAGACAGGGTGGGATTGCTGTGCAGACTCAATCAGAAGCAGTAAAAGAACTCATTCCACTTGAGAGACATATCATTTGGCCACAATGGGGGCTTATTTGGCGGTGTCTCTGATTGAAAGCAAAGGCCAGGGGGTCTGCAAGGAGAAGGCAGAGCATGAAACAATACCAATATGTCAGCCTAATGTTAAAGGGTGATCATTTATAATGGCAAAAAGGCCCACAGCTATAGTTCTACGTCCATGCTATCCCCAATAACACCTGGCAGGTAGACATGTTTAGATCTTTATAGTGAATATTGCATGAGTTCAGCAGCTGTTTATTTTGCTGCCTGCTCTACATTTAATGCAATGTTACAGATTAGTACATTGACTAGGATTTCAATGATGCACATTTATGCTGAATATTTTTCATGTTCCACTGTACATGAAGTAACATTTTGCTTTATATCTACATATTTATGCATTAAATTAATATGAATTTTATCATCAGAAGATAATCTGCCATAACCTAAACTATTTTTTTAAGTGACAACATGATGTTTTACTGTATATTCTAATGGAAAAATCCACCAGTAGATATGTAGACTTTATTTTCACATTATTTTCTGGCCCTGGTAAGTTAAAAATAATTTTTCTGATTAAAATCCAGATAGTTCTGCAGAGCACATGCAGGCACGATCTGTACTGAAGATGTCTTATGTGTAAATTGCTGTGTGTAATACCATAAAGCATAAGTATTTATTAGCATGGACCTGGAAATAATTACTGTGGAAAAATTTGCCCATATGTCAGTGACTGTTTCATTGTTGAGATTGTTTGCCTCTGGTGCTGCAGCTGATGTTGTGCTCCTGTGATAAAGGTCTCTCCAGATCCACATAAACCCTCAAATTCAACACATACCTAAAACAACGAACAGCTCACAACAGTGTAGTAAATCTGCGTGCTGGAAAATAGCAAAAAAAATCTCCAATTGCATTGAGATTTAAGGCACTCAGTGGTGCTTTTCTCTCCATGTGTAGACTTTAATCCCCTGTATTTGTTTGCATATTGGGTAATATCCTGTACATAAATGATCATCTTCGTTTTTATGGGAATTTAACAGCTAGTTTTATTTCTTCGTTATGCTTTGAATTTTCTTTACTTCACAAAGTAATGAGGTCCCATAATTTTGAAGAATAATGTGAAGACTAATGCAAAACCAACAGGAAGTGTCATATACCCAAGATGCTGAATGCAGGTGTATTTCTTGCAGTTTGTGCTATTTAAATATCAGCTTGAGTGCATTAAGCAGCATTTTTGAGGAACCACTGAGGAATATCCAAATGCTCCAGATATAAACGTATTAAATAGATAGATAGATAGATAGATAGATAGATAGATAGATAGATCTGCCCTGAGGGAATTCTGATTGTCATCGAAGCAAAACACACATATAAGGTACAATCTAAGAGGCAGTATATAATGTATATACACACATACATACAGGGGTAATAGAGATATATAAATATAAAAAATAAACACACTGAGGCACTATAAGTGGCAGAGGTTCAGAATATATTTGAAGATCATAACAGTAGGAAGTACCCATCAATCAAAACAGTATATTTGGTAAAGTAAACTATTATAAATAATGTAGGATTATGTAAAATGAAATAGAGTAGTACGGATATGTATGTTATAAGAGTATGAAATAAGAACATAAAATAAAATAGAATTCATTCATTCATTTTGTAAGTCACTTAATCCTAATTAGGGTTGCAAAGAGGCTGGTGCCCATCTCAGCCAACTCTGTGTGAGGATGGGGTACACCCTGGACAGCTCGCCAGGCCATCGGAGGGCCAACACACATACACAGCCATTCACAGTCACTCTCACATTTAGGAGCAATTTGGAACAGCCAATTAGCCTACTGTGCATGTTTTTGGACTGTGGGAGGAAACCAGAGCACCCGGAGGTAACCCACTCTAGCATGGAGAGAACATGCAAACCTTATACAGAAACGCCTGAGCCCGGGAATCGAACCCAGGCCTTCTTGTTATAAGGTGAACGTACTAACCACTACGCCATCATTCCTCCCCCATAAAATAGAGTAAAATTAGCATATATAATATAGAATATGATGTTATACGATAGAATAATATTATTCATTTAATTTTCTTATATATGGTAATTCTAGTGTGCATGGTAGACGTGCAGGGAAGTAATCATTCTACGACCTCAACCTGTGGCCTGGCACAGGCAGTTGAATTATAGAGTCTGGTGGCTATGGAAAGGAATGACCTCCTGTATTGCTCCTTATCACAGCAAGGTTGAATGAGTCTGTGGCTGAATGAGCTTTTGTGTTGGCTTAAAATGTTATAGAGGGTTATAAGATATTGTCCATGATTGTCCGCAGTCTGGGAAGGATTCTGTCCTCTACCTCCCCCTCCAGGGTGGTGAGTATGAGTTCTACTACACAGCCAGTTCTCTTGATAAGCTTGTTCAGTCTTTTAGCATCCTTGGCTTTGATGCCTGCACCCCAGCACACTACAGTGAAGAACAGGGTGTTGGCAACAACAGACTGGTACATGTAGAGCATCTTATTGCAGATGTTGAAGGACCTGAGCCTACTTTGGAAATAGAGGTGGCTTATGGTCTTCTTGCAAATGGTGTTTATGATAGTCTAACAATCCAGCTTGTCGTCCAGCTTAAATGTACTGATGCAGACCAGAGAGGACGGGGTCTCTTTCTTCTAAAATCCACCACAATTTCCTTTGTCTTGATCACGTTCAGCTGCAGGTGTTTAGCTCCACACCACTCCACCAGGCCCCCATACTCCTCCTTCCGTCGCCCCAACATATCCTGCAATGGCCATGTCAGCAGAGAAATTCTCAGATGAATGATCGCATCATCCACAACAATATGGGGCTGATAGTCGAACTGTAAAGGGTCAAGGCCAATGGTTGAACCTCGGATTCAGGAGAAACAATTTGGTTTTCACCCTGGTCGCAGCACTCTTCACTAGCTCTACACATTCTACAGGATCCTGGAGGGGGCATGGGAGTTTACCCAACGAGTCCACATGTGCTTTGAGTACTTGGAAAAGGCTTTCAATCGTGTCCCTCGGGCTATCTTGCGGGGTGTGCTTTGGGAATATGGTATACCAGAGCTGTTGCTACGGGCCGTTCTGTCTCTGTATTGCCGGAGCCAGAGCTTGGTCCACATTGGCAACAACATGTCGAATTCGTTTTCAGGGGGGCTTGTTTTGGGCATGTCCAACCAGGAAGAGAACCCAAGTTCAACCCAGAACACGGCTGGTCTGAGAATGCCTTGGCATCCCCCTAAAAGAGCTGGAGGAAGTGGCTGGGGAAAGAGACATCTGGACCTCACTGCTTAGGTGTTGCCCCTGCGACCCAATCCTGGAACAAGCGGGAGAAGATGAAGATGAAGATGAAGTGCAGTTTTTATGTATTCAAACCTTTGTTTCATGTGATTTTTTTTAATGAAGGGGAGAATGATAGTAAAAAAAGAAACAGATCCCCTAGGGGGCTTCACATGGAGTATAGTACTACACATACTAGTACTAATTATTATAATTATAGTAATAATAAGGTCTGTATAAGTTTAACCTTTCCTCCACGTGGAGGGAACAGGGCAATGCAGTAATAACTAATGGTTAAAGAAACTCTGACAACTCACATATAAATTGACAGAAAAACCAAATGGATTGCCATACCACATCGGAGGTCGCGGGTTCAACAAGAATGGTGTGCTCAAGTGTTTCTATGTGGAGTTTGCATATTCTCCCGGTGCTTGAGTGGGTTCTCTGGTACTCAGGTTTCCTCCCACAGTTCAAAGACAGGCACATTATGCTTGTTGGCTCTTCCAAATTGTCCCTAGGTATGAGTGTGTGTGTGTGTGTGTGTGTGTGTGTGTGTGTGTGTGTGTGTGTGTGTGTTGCCTTGCAATGGTGTACTCTGCCTTAGTCCAGTGTTGGCTGAGATGGGCAGTAACCTTCTCAGCCTCTGGGATTAGGTAGTTCAGCAAATGAGTGAGTGAGTAATATTAATAACAGAAGAATAAGAGAATAATGAAATAATAATAATATAGAACTCACAAAGGCTTCATCCATTCAGTATCACAACTAGGCAGTACTGTAAAGTACATACAGTTGAATATCTGCAGGGGCTACAACATGAAGAAACATCAAAAAGCCATAAATCTAAGCTGACTGGCATAACATAAGCATCATAGACAAGGCAAAAATAATCTGCAAAGTTAATGAATATAGCAGTTTAATGTGACCACAATATCTTTACTAAAGTCATAAAGCTCCATGAGTACAAAGTCCTGGAAACATAGAATTACTGAATGCATAGTATAAATGGAACAATGATTATGTAGGTATAGGAGCCCTAGGAGTTGTTAGAAGTGGCCTGACAAGTTCAGGGTGTACTTCTCTCCGCGACCTTAATTAGGATAAAACAAGCTGGAAAATAAATAAATGAATAATACTAACAACAACAACAATAAAAAATAATAATAGCTTTGGCTCAAGAAGACATGCTTCCTATGCTTACTGTGCAGAAGGTCAGCGGGTTGCTGATTTAAGTGATTTAAGTACTGATTAAGTAAGTAGGTGATCAGGGAGATCCAATGTAGGGATTTTGGTTTTTAATAAACATACATACGTTTTACACTGACATGTAGTCAATTTATTTTAATGAGTGAGATGGATAGTATTCTCTCATCTCCAGCTCCTTCCCAAAGTTGTTTTTGGCAATGTTTATTGCTGTAAGAAGTTTTTTGAGGATGAGGATAGTGTGATATGGTTCAGCAGGAGGGATAATTGAATAGTGACTGGATGGCAAAATTGCAAAATGGGTGTGCAGTACCATATGTCGTGTATGTAGTTGTCTGAAGTGGTTGGTGTGTAATGTGTACGGCTTTCAATGACAATAAATTCTATTTTAAGCCTGAAATAGTATATTCTTAATTTCTTTGTTTTGAAGAACATGTTCTTTAAGATATGTGTCCAGAGCATGTTGCATCTGCTGTGAATATTGTAGGAATTAATTTGGATATTATACTACACATTAAAAAGACAAACTAATGCATAATGAGATCTAATTGGTGGTGGTGGTGGGGGTGTCAAATATACTGTACATATATGAAAGCATATGATAGAAGTTTAAATCAAAAAACAGGTTATTTTGAAATTCAGGAGTCTGGATCAAATGTGGGAATTATATAAAAGTGTTGCACAGAATGATGCCTTTTTTTCCACCCATGTAAATATGTTTGGATAATTTTGGTGATTGAGTAATCACAACTGTGGCATATGGCATATATGGAAGTGTATAAGGTTTCTGAGTGTGAGGGGGTGAGTTGTGAAATTTTCCCCAAGCTACTGTCAACTCTTGATAAGGTTTTTGAACAAAGGTGGTGTCTGTGAGGTCTGTCGTCAGACAAGTCAGCAATACATCACAGCCAATCAGCACTGGCTCAGCGACACAGCAGCCTTGTTGGTGTTCCTGTGATGACCCCACAACATACACTGGGCAGAGGACCACCTTCCAAGCAATATTTCATGACCATGGTGAACCACTTTGTGGATTTTCCATGTGCAATGCAATGAGTAGGGTCAGGTGGTATACATAGTGTGCATACACGTAGTGATAGGTGGTGTCTGTGCAGTGGGCTGATGGAAGGAGATCTGAAATTCTACACTTTTTACACACTTTATACACATTTCTATGCTCAACTACAAACCACCGTTAACCTGCATGCAAAATTCTAAAGTAATAGCCTAGAAAAATAGCCCAGACAAAATTTACAAGGTAAAATCAAGGTCATTGTGACAAGCTCACAGGTCAGAGAC
>JAOUQZ010000028.1:13271872-13286256 GCA_028564935.1 Neosilurus hyrtlii | reverse complement strand
CCATTGATAGTGGGGCTTGAACCCCCGACCTTGGGATCCGTAATTCAGCACCTTACCACCAGGCCACCACTGCCCCGTGAATGATTAGTGCATCTTTAAAATCTTGTGAAACCTCTCCTTCACCCCATATATGGTTGAAAAGTCAAGTCAGTCCTACTACAAGTGCATCACCACAATGCTTGTAGATTTCTGGAGGGATGCCATCCTCACCTGGTGCTTTGCCACTCAACAGCTGTTTGATAGCCTTTGTTGTGGCATTTCTGCAGCTGTTGGGAAGTTGTGACGTTCTAAAATCACTGGATTTTGAGATACAACAATGTAGCACTTATTTCTCTGTAATGAGTGCTGGTTGTTTAGCTTGGGAGTTCTTATCAATCAAGTACTCAGTTTGTAGTGTATAGAGTTCATGAAGAATGGAGTTCACTGACACAGAATTCTCATCAAACCAATACCTGTGCTTTCTCTTGACAGATCCAAAGGAGTCTGCCATGGCCTGAAAGATTATCATGCTAAAATCATCTCAGTGACTGGTTACATTATCATAGCGTGTGGTTTCAAGATCCTTGAGGGCAGCTGGGATGTTGTTTCTGAGTCATTTCTGTGCTTTAATGGTTGTTAATTTGGCAACATTTATCTTATTGGTGCACTGCACATGTCTTTGCTGGTGTTTCACTTTGAATGAAATGGAAACCTTGCTTCTCATGAGAGCATGTTCAGGGTGACAGGTTGCTGTCCTGGCAGCCGGTGTTAGCTTGACATCATGCCAGTCTCATTGTCTAATGATGACAAAATCAATTTGGTGAAAATGCCCTGAATGTGGATGTCTCCATGTTGTTTTGTAGCATGGTTTCTGATGGTACAGAGTGTTGGTTAGGACCAGCTGTCTCTCAGCACAAAGGGTTAATAATATAGTGCCATTTGAGTATTCCTTGATACATGATGTCCAATGACAATAATTCATGACTAGAGGCTCCCAGTGGTATCCCCTAACTGCACATTTGTCTGCACTACATAGATTTCAGTGTCTATCAGAGGGAAAAAACCTGCACAGTCAGTAAAGAGTAACAGGGTTGTGTTAGTCCAGATGCTCTCTCTCATGGGCATTGGTTCCTGCAGGTACATTAACACAATGTCGAGGGGATGGGCACAGGCTCAGTAACTGCCCAGGATCCACAATAGTAGGTTGCCCTTCCAGCTGGTTGCATCAATTGTCACAGTTCATCCACCTTCACCCAATCGGGTTCTGCCATTGACCACATATCCCTAACCCTACAAACCAAAGGGTCTGCAATCCGCCAGTCATAGAGGGAATACGCTGTGCACACTTTATAGATGTTAGCTGGGATTTATTAACTTCCACTCTGCCTGGATGTAGTTTAACATCATATGTTGTAAGAGTAAGAGTTGTTATATATATAATAGGTGTGAGTCACTGGGTGTAGTCAGGTGATTAGGAGTGTGAAAGGAATGCTGGGAGGTGTAGTGTGAATGCTGAATATAAACAGATGGTGTGACATATAGCATTTTCAAATACGTGCAGTCCATATGCTCATGTTAACAACTTGTACCAGAGGCCTGTTTTATTGGTACCTGAGTTTTGCACTGAATTTATTGCTTCATTCACTGATTGTCAGACTCCACAGTACTGGTTAATGGCTCACATGAAAGTAGACACTCAGGGCTTTGAATTTACAGTTTTTCATAAGTATACAGTGTTTTATTATCCTAAGAGGCTTTCACATATGAAACCCATTAATCACATAGATAAAAAAAACTCTCTTTTTCATGAGCAGCCAACATGTAATTTCTAATTTGTCATTTTTGTCTTTTTTGATTATTTGCTGCTGGTCACTTTATAGTGAGATAAGATAATTATTTGGAGTATGTAGGTGTCAGTAGTTTAATGAAAATGCCACTGAATCATTATTCACAGTACATTATCATGGGTGCAATTTGGAAATTTTTAACAAATTACAAGAGCTCAATACACCTTTTCCTGATAACTTGTATGTCTGATTGTATGACTTTTCAACTCAACAAGTAAACTGTAAAGGATTGAAAAACTAGTAAAAGACAGTTAATTTGAAACTTGCTTTTATTTAATATATGAACATAAATGTAACAGTCTGTATATACATACACAAAAACATTTAATAGTGGCACTTGTGATGACTAGTTCAATTGCAATAGAACACACATTCAATTTCAATAGCACATTATTATGTAAACAAGACGATGGTTTTCACAATCAAAAATAAATGTTTAGAAATCATATACATATGGTTCAAATACTACATACCACTAAAATCAGAAAACAGCATGCAGTCATGATATTTCAAAATATTTTCACTCGTGAATTTCTGAAATGCTTCATTGGGAGAGTTTCTCTCACCTAGAATCTGTACTAGAATAATCCCTGCTTTTGCATTTTATAAAAATAATGTCACTTTGTTTTGATTCGTTTCCACTTACAAGTACTACCACCAGGGCTCTCACTACAGGCTATAATCCTTCCTTTTAGGTTTTTGTTGTTGACTTTCCCTAAAATTCTGTTTTTGAGCCTCACTAACTTTGCAGCTTTCTTTGCTTTCCCCCATGATGTCTATAATTTTTCTTAATTTTTTTTTAAGCTTTTCTTCATTGATTTGATGAACATGTTTCTTGTAAGTGGCATAAGCACTGATGCATGCATTTTTCATGGCTGTGGATACTTTCAGATCAATGCTTTTCACATTTTTCTTTTTTAAGACAGTTTTGATGATGGCCACAGCTTCATAGTTGATGACAGTGCTGTCCATTTCAGTAATGCCGTCCATAATGCAAAAAGTTGCTTCTATTAAAGGTCTATTAATTGTCAACACTGAGCAGACCTGTTTGAAGCTCTGTAGCCAGAATACCTTTACCCAGTATCCAGTGTCAATCTGGTCATCTTCATTATACTGTCTTCACCTGCTGGTTTATATTGTATCTTTCAGCATCAACTGTTTACTCACCCAACTCTTCCACTGAAAATACCTGGGCATTTTATCAGCATTTTCAAGGACTCCTTTGTCTGACTGTTCCCTTTTGTTGTCAATATGTATCTTCAGGATCTTTTGGGCAGTCATACCTTAGATCACTATGGATGGCCCAGTGATGACACGTTTCATCAAGTCTGGCTTTATTCAAAACAGCATATGCATATTTGCCAACTCCCGAGTCTTTGTCAGACTTTTGGATGTTTCTGATTCTCACATCTCTCTAAATCAGCTTACTTACACTATCTGGAAGGTATTCTGGTTTCACAAACATTTCCAACAGATGTTGAACAGCCTCCACAATTTTACTGTGAATGGTGTGAATTAAGGGCTTCTTGGACGGACATAATCCTGGAATATACTCAGTAAAGCTCAAAACATGCTCAACATGACCACAGTTTCCTTTCTGTTCAGAAACAAACAAATTATTATCCTGTCCTTTCTGTCTGTGATTGTTGTAGACTATTGCTGTTGTTCCTGAGACAGCAAGATTGCTGACTGGGCTGCATCTGACACCTTGTTTTCTCACAGAATGTGGCTAATGATATTTCTGAAATTCACTTCACACAACTGCTATATTATTACATGATACTAAATTTTATAGACTGTAGTTCTAAAATGACTGAGCAATATTTGTAAGAAAACCTAATATACAAAGTGCACACTACCATAATACATCAATTACACAATGTACACTTTTGATTAATTAATGTCCAAGTTAACTGGTAACCAGCAAATGATATTCAATCAAGTAGAGTATAAATTGTGGAAATGACCATTTATCATAACTAATATCTATAATAATATCGATTGACAGCATTATATAATTTTATTTACTCATTTAAAAAAACACTGTAAACCCAAACAAAATTTCTATTTTGGGGACTCAGTCACTGAACTCAAAACAACAAACATTTAAATCCAGGATTACAATTATAAAGCAAGGAACCTGTTGTTGTTGTTGTTGTTGTTGTTGTTTTGTTTTGTTTTTTGTTTGTTCATGGTTTTTGTTGGTTTTTTGTTTTTTTGTAAATAAAATGTAATCAAAAGTCTGACTGTTTTTCTTACCTTTGAAATTTGAACTGTAATATTCAAATAATGCTACATAATATAACTGAAACTAGTTTATTTACTTCAATCATTTTCAGGGTTGCTCGGTAGTCCACTGCAGGGCCAGCACACACAACCATTTGCACTTACTCTTCTAGGGGTGATTTTAAACTGCACCTATTGTGCATGTTTTTGAGCTGTGGGTGGAAACGGGCATACCTGAATTAAACTCGTGCATGGGAATTATTTATTTAATCATTCATCAATGACTTTACATGAAATTATTTTAGCTTTATATCACACAAAATACACAAAAATAGTTCAGATTAAATTTCAAAAACACCTACACTTACCTGTAATTTGTTTTCTCCTCCTCTGACAGCAAGTTTACTGGAAGTAGTAAACTGTAAGACAATCCAGCAACTCTTTAACCCTGGAGTAAATATCTAGCATCTGCAGAAATTCACTTGATATAGGTGGAATCAGATGCTTCGCTGTAGCAATATTCATTATATATCAGTGTTTGCAATTCATGAAAATTATGTTTCACTAACAGTGACTCTTCAGTGTCGTAATACATGTCCGAACACAATGGCTGCAAACTTTTGTCAACATTACTCAACAATGTTTTTGCAACATTGTTGATCATATGCACACTGTTGCCACATACATCTAACATTTTGGGGTTTTTTTGATCCAAGGTTTCTCAACACAATTTGTTGTTCTTCATAATCATAAATTAAATCAGAATGTTAGTAATTTTGTCATTGTTGTTATTAGTTGCCTCATCTAGATTCAGAGACATCATTTGTGCTCTGAACTTTTCCTTCACCTAATCTTTGAAAGTTTTTGCAACACCGTGAGTGTTAATGTACATCTCACTGAACTTTGAAAGTGATGTTTTGTCTAGTGCAGGGGTCACCAACATGGTGCCCGCAGGCACCAGGTCGCCCCCAAGGACCACATAAGTCACACGCAGGCCTGTTCTAAAAATAGCACGACTCACTAGTGAGCTGCGTCTAAAATTTATTTTATAATTATTTGATAATTATTTTGAGAAATCATTAACATGATCAGTGTCTTCATGTAGATAAGTATCATTAATCATTATTGATAATGTATAACTAAAGGCAAACTGAGCAAATGTGTAATTTGAGGAGAATTAATCTGGTAGCCCTGGTATGACTCCATACCCATGAAGTAGCTCTCAGTTTCAAAAAGGTTGGTGACCCCTGATCTAGTGCAAGTTTATCTTCATTAAGTCTCTTTGGCAAATTTACCAAGTCATCAGCATACTGAATGGGAAGGAGCGATCACTCATAAATGCAGCAGTTACAGGTCTCTGCTTGGCAACCCCGTCGTGCAATAACCCTACTTTTGCTTGCAGGAACCGGGAAGAACCTAGCAATGAAAAAAATATTCATATGCATATATAAAACAAGACATATAAATCTATAGTCTGTTTCATATAGATGTGAGACAGTCATTTTTCATGATATCGTGAAAAGTTATATTCTACAGTTATATGGTACATCAATTAAGATCTCACAGTGTGCTATAGACCCAAATTCACATTACTGGTTAATATCACAGGTCTCACCATGTCTCAACACTAATTTATCACTATTTATCAGATTTCTCCATGTTAAGAGATAAAAAGATTTAACACTGTCATCCTGTAACATTCATTAAGGCATTTGTGTTGTACTATTTAAATTGCCTATCTAATAACATGGGGAAATCTTGTGCATATCATTTAATAGTGTTGACACATGATAAACAGCTGTGGCTTTAACCAGCAATCGGAATTTGGGCCTATAGCACACTGTGAGATCTAATATGGATTTAGGGAAAGAACTTATCAAAAAATTAGTCTCACATAAATGTAAACCTATGGTCACAAGCTGTGGGTAGTGACTGAAATAAGAAGATTGCGGATACAAGAGACTGAAATCCTTCGCAGGGTAGCAGGGCTGTCCCTCAGAGATAGGGTGAGAAGCTCAGTCATGCGGGAGGAGCTCGGAGTAGAACCGCTGCTCCTCCACGTAGAGAGATGCCAGTTGAGGTGGCTCATGCATATGATTAGAATGCCTCCTGAACACCTCCCTGGTGTGGTGTTCCAGGGATGTCCAACCAGGAAGAGACCCCGGGGTCGAACACGCTGGGGGGACAATGTCTCTCGGCTAGTCTGGGAACACCCTCATGGAAAATCTTTAGGAAGTGGCTGGGGAGAGAGACGTCTGGACCTCACTGCTTAGGCTGCTGCTCCCACAACCCGACCACGGAACAAGCGGAAGAAGATGAAGATAAAGATGAAGATTAATGTAAGCCATCACACTGTATCAGGTATTAAGTCACATGGGCCAGTTTTAAGTTAAAGCCAATACATTACAGTGTAGGTACAAATTTAAAAAAATAAATATGCATACCTCATATAGCTCAAAAGGCAACTTAATACCTGATTTGATGTGATGGGTCACAAATATGAAACAGAGTAGCGTTATAAATCTATACTGACAGTCATTAAAAACTTTCTTTATATCTATACTTGTAGCAGGGTTTGGGAGTATACCCAGTGGCTTTATTGATGATAGTACTCGGGCACTAGAGAAAATGATAAGTTGTCATTTTTTCAAGCTTCACTGCACATGCGTAGGTCACCTTGCAAAAGTGGTCCAAATGCAGTTTGAGCAAAACACAATGTGTATCTGCACAATTTGAGGAGTGGTTTGGAAAGCCTATGTAAAGGCTCAAAAATGTCCACTATTGTTAGACTAGTGCACATCATAATGCCACGTCTATCACATGAACAACATCTCCGGGCAATGGGTATGGCGGTGGCCGGGTTGAGCTACAGCGAGGTAGTGAGTAGTATGGGCTGCACACAACCCACACAGGGTCAGGGCGAGAGAGAGTGACAACTCCCAAACAGGATTGCTACATCCAGTTGCAGCAATTGAGGGACCAATTTCACCGAGCTGTTTCACCGCAAATCATCACCTGTATCACCGCAAATCACCGCCTCTATCACCGCAAACAGAGGCCATACCTGATACTCACTGTTGTGACTTTCATTGTGGCAGGTGCATTTTTGTTTTGTTGTTTTTGATATGCATAATTTATTCTTGACACTTTTGTTTGTTGTTTTTTGAAGCCAACATGCTACACAAATTATCCACATTACAAAATTCCAGTTTTGAGCACCAGAATGAAAATTATGGTCTCAAAGTTTTCAATGACTAGATAACAGTCAGTACCTTCTGTGAGTAAAACAGTTTTCGTACAACGGAAATTGCACATGCATAATCCACTTTCTCTGTAGTCCTACAGTAGATTTTGAATGTGGCTTGTTGCTAAAATTGGATGAAAAGAATCAACCTTGCACAGAGATACTGTACTGATGTCAGACTCGAAGAAGGCCTATAAATGGTTGTGTGTGTGCTTGTGTGTGTTTGCCCTGCACTGGTCTGGTGAGCTGTTCAGGGTGTATCCCACCTTCGTCCAGTGTCGGATGAGAGAGGATCCAGCCCCCCCTAATAGGATTAACTTATTTGTCCCTAATAGGATTAACTAGTTCAGCAGATGAGTGAGTAGATGAGTGAGTAAGTAAGTGATAAAAAATGTATCTGAATCATAAAAAAGCTACCATCTCAATTTTATAGACATAAAACTTCACTTAGAGTGAAGATTGGCTTTTATTTTAGAAATAAATCTTGCTTTACTTTCAGTGCTAACAAAAAAACTTGTGGAGGCTACTTTCCTGTCTGTGATTGATTATGATGACATATTGTATATGCATGCTGTCTCCTCCAGCTTACGTAACCTTGATTCAGTGTACCAATTTAATATACCCCAACTTAACTGATTTGGAGAAAAACTGCATTTTACTACCATGCACTGTGGGCTTGGAACAGTCTGCAGAAAGATCTTAGATTGGAAACACTTGTTCATTTTTTGACTAATTAGGATCGCACCTATCTCAGCCGACTCTGGGCGAGGGCAGAGTACACCCTGGACAGTTCGTCAGGCCATTGCAGTGCAGAAACACACTGACGGCTATGCAGCCTACTCTTGACGAAAATCAGCACTGGTTCTTTTACATGCCTCTCACCACAGACAGTGAGAGACATGGCTGGCCTTTGATAACCCAGTTAGCTGCACCAGGGGACAGCAGTGACATCCCGCTGATTGTGGGGCTTGAACCCTTGACCTTGGCATCAGTAATCCAGCAGCCTACCACCAGGCCACCACTGTCCCAGAAACACTAATTTCCATGAGCAAACATGTTGTGATTGGCTGCTACCTTGGCCAGGTCTCTCTTGTAAAATAATCTCAATGGAACTTACTGGTTACATAAAGGAAAAATAAACAAATAAAATATGCAGGTAAATCTCTCCCAGTGTAAGTGTCTGAAAAATTACTCAGAAATGCTGCTGGTATAAATTAGCCTTAATGATTAATAAAAGTATTTTTAAATAAATAAAAAATGACACCATCAGCATTCAGGTAGGGCAGCAGGGTTTAAAAGCACAGTCCTGCTAGAGGCATGATACCTGACTGAAACATAAGTGACATGTCTGGTTCCAGTGGGGCGGCACTTTCATGTTTTTTAAGTAGCACTTTAACCTAGTATTCCCTAGTTATCGATGGATAGCCTGTTCTATGTAATTTTCCTATCTACGGCAAAGACTTTCGTTCAGTGACACTTTTCATTTAGACCAGATAATTTTGTCCAGCAAGGACAATTTTCTAGTGACCTCGGTTTATACAAGCAAGCCAATCACCAGGGGAACAGCTCCTCCACTCTGACTTCAAAGCAAAGATGCCTCAATTCATAGCAAATTTGTTAGGGAGGATGCCGGGCACATTTGCATACCTGTGGTGTTTATAGCAGGTGCGTAGGGGGAAATCTATTAAAGGAAACTTCTTCCTCATGGCTCCATCAGTTGCATGATGAGTATTTAACTTTTCTGTAGTGTTTTGTTAGAGGTGAATCAGAATAACACTTTAATTCCTGACACAGAGAAGACGAATGAAATAAACAAAGTGGCCACTTCGTGTTAATATCTTTAAAAATTGGATGATTCCAATAAGGTATCTCTAATTTGTAAAAAACCACTTGTTCACATTTGCATATAAATGATGGTGCCTAATTAATATTGCATGTAAATACACATGTGTTCCGACTTCAATTTTTGGCTTGTGTAAGCACACAGGTGTATTTTACCAGCAGCAGAACATTCTTGATCAGGTAATTACACAGGTTGAGGGTAATTACATTTGTATGAGCTTGCTGTTTTCCAATAAGATGTTTTTGTTATTACAGGACATGCATAATTACCCTAGTAATGAGGGTATTTACAAACTGCCCTGTAAATGTCAGCTTAGCTAGTTGTACAGTTTAACAGAGTAACACAACCAGATGATCTAAACCAACATACATAGTAAACACTGGAACTTATTCAGCTCCTGTATCACTGGAACCTACTGTATACACTGCAGAATTCTCTAGTAGGTGTTTATGTGAGTTAGAACTAATACATTGTACATCAATTATTCACTATATAGTTAGTGTAAAATTAATGCAAAAAAGATATTTATCATTTTGAATGGGTTAAAATCCCAAAATCCACACACTGTAAAAATATTGTCACATGCAGCTAGAGGCAGGATACAAGTAAAAGCATTAAGCATACATTAACTAATATCAGACAGAAACAAACACAAAACTGTCAAACATGAAACTAGGCTTGGCATAAACAGAAATAACAACAATAGCTCATAGTGACACTCAATAACACATGTATATATATATATATAATAATAATAATAATATCTATATATGCTCTGAACATGTGATAATCATGCCACATGAGTGTTTAAAGGCATGTGACTGACACAGGTGCAAGGGACACTGGAAAGTGTAGAGTTCTAAAAATGCTGTAGAAATGGGATCATTAGCATGTGACAAATATATAACCAGTAACCTCATAGATGTGTACTAGTAAAGGTATTTTTAAAAATGTGTTTTTGAAATGCACATTTCAAATCTACAGTAATTACCTTATAGTCACTTAATGGAAACAATTTATATACCGTGGATATAACCAAAGGCAAATGCTTTATTTGTAATGAGGAGATAATGTCTTCTAAACAAATACAAACACAGATTTGAATAGGATGCCCCTTATTCATTTTTTACTAGAATCTCTCAGGACAAAGGAAAAATCATTTGTGCCACAGTGCAATTAAAAACCAAACTTAGTTTGTAGGATTTCAAAAAAGGAAGTTGGTTCCACATATATATCCAGTTGAGATCAAACTGAAGTTGTTAAAGTCAGAATACATGCTATGCTAAAAATGCCTGCACTTCTACCTGTAACCCCCCTCACAGTGTGTCAAGAACATTCTGGTTTAGGCCACACCCACTTTCATGTTAATATGGTATTCAACTAATGGTTACTCCACTAACTCATCTTTTCTCAGCTCTGAGTAGGAAAAACAAAGATTGCACCCCTCAAGTTGTAATTCCTTCTCTGAAACATCTCAATCTGTTTTTACCACTTTGGAGCTTGAACACACAAGTTAAAATGTCAAATGCAGCATAAATCTAATAATTATATATTGTTGTCTCTCTTGGGATAATGGATATTATGATTCATTCAAAAATATTTTTTCATATCTGATTGACAGAAACCATCAAATTAGTCTTGGTGTTCTTCTATGAGCCGAATTATTGCATCATTGCCACCAGAAAAGTTTATTGCCTTATGTTTGTTGATTATTGCACAATTGGCACATACAAAATAGTGACATAAAACTATTTCTGTGCCCTACAGCTCACTGGGTTATCAAAGGCTAGCCATGTCTCTTACTTTCTGTAGTGAGAGGCATGTAAATAAACCATTGAATTTATTCGTAAAGAGTAGGCCACTGGATTCCCATCAGTATGTTACTGCCCCAAGTGGAGGAGTTTAAGTATCTCGGGGTCTTGTTCACGAGTGAGGGAAGGATGGAGCGGGAGATTTACAGGAGGATTGGTGCAGCCTCTGCTGTAAAGCGAAGCTTGTACCAGATCGTCATGGTGAAGAGGGAGCTGAGCCAAAAGGCAAAGCTCTCAATTTACCAGTCGATCTACGTTCCAACCCTCACCTATGATCACCAGCTTTAGGTAGTGACTGAAAGAACAAGATCACAGATACAGGCAGCTGAAATGAGCTTCCTTCACAGGGTGTAGGGGCTCTCCCTTAGAGATAATAAGAATAAGAATGCTTCCTGAACACCTACCTGGTGTGGTGTTTACGGGCATGTCCAACTGGAAAGAGACCATGGGGGTTGATCCAGGACATGCTGGAGAGACTATGTCTCTCAGCCGGTCTGTGAATGCTTCGGTGTCCACCGGGAAGAGCTGGAGAAAGTGGCTGGGGAGAAAGACATCTGGACCTCACTGCTTAGGCTGCTGCCCCGCGACCCAATCCCAGATCAAGTAGAAGAAGATGATGATGATAATGATGTTACTGCCCTGTGATGGCCTGGGGAACTGTACAGGGTATGCTCTACCCTCGCCCAGAGTTGGCTGAGATGGGCGCCAGTTTTCCCGTGACTCTAATTGGGATTAAGCGGTTCAGAAAATTAATGAATGAATGAAAAATATTTCGGGTTGAAGGCCAAGTGGCTTTTGTTAATTGGGCTGCTTTAGTTGGTGGGTCTCTTTATCAAGTATCATGGTTCTTTTGTTAAGCTTTCTTTGCTGTATCCCTTTGTTTTCTTTTCTTACTGTATAATAAACTTTGGCTTTTACATAATTATCCAGCCACCTACCCTATACTCTCAAGCCCTTATAGGTACAACACATTCCCATGTTTATTTTTAAGAATTAACACTCGGTTACTGAGTTTATAATTGAAACTGAATTGATTGATGAAGTGTAGTCATTAGAAATAGTCTGTCTCTGAGGACATATATGCAGTGCATATCCATTAACCTCTGGAGGTGCTGCTCAAAGGTGTGAATGCAGTTTTATTTTAAACCTTTCACTGATATTTACAGAGAGATAACACATCTCAGCAATCAGGGGGTGTTTTTTCATTAATCAAGACCGGCTCTGTGAAGACCGGACCAGCTCTGTGAAGACTTGGAACATCAGCTTTTCCTTAGGCCAGTTTTTTGTATGTATGTTTTGTTTTATTTGCTGAACTACAATTTCCGAGCTCTCAAAAGCAGATCATGACTGTGTTTTATTTAAATTTGGGCTGATCACATATTCAACCAGGGAAACTTGGTAGACCTTTAAATCAATGAGGCATTGTGTTAGGGTTCTTCTGTGCAGCGTCTGTATGTGAATCCATCAAGTATGAGCATGTGTTATTGATTACTCTCTGGTGTGTGTTCTCCGAATCATTAACTTACACATTGACATCATTTACAAGTCATTCTAGCAGAACAGGCGAGTAAAACGGAAACTCTGAGTTCTCCGTTAACAAATAGACGTCAGATGAAAAACACTGGAAGCATCAACAAGGCTATTTAAAGAGAAGCAAGTCAAGCTTTAATGTGTTCCCATGTTACTTTTCTCTCACCATGTCTACCTCCCCCCCAAAGTGCTCATCTTCTGCTCATTTTAATAACATGTTACTTCAGGCTTTCAGCTAAAGACTAGAGATGTTGACAAGTTAATTTGCTCCTAATAATTCTCTGAAATAGTTCTGTTGGCTTGCAGCTTTAAAAATCCTTGGAAATCTGTTAATGTATGTACCATGTACATTTAACTTTTAAACTGCAAAAATGTCATCTTAGCAAATCAGAATATCTTGAATATAGTTGAAATGATCCAGGATTTCCCATTAGAAGGTTACAATATGCTTAGGAAACCTTTTTGAAGTCTTTGAAAGATTTCTTGTCAAGTTAAATGATCCTGTTTTATGGAAAAATAATCTTACCAGCATTATTTTATTTTTGAGTGTAGTGTTTGCCACCGTGCTGAAATGCTCACAATCTTGCAATTTAATTTGAACCACAAATACACTCTTGCATCTTTATAATTAGAGCATGGTAATACTATTTTTGGCAGCATGATGGTGCAGTGGTGAGCACATGCGTCTCACAGCAAGAAGGTCTCAGGTTTGATTCCCGGGCTCAGGGCGATTCTGTGTGGAATTTGCTTGTTATCCCCGTACTTGCATGGGTTTCCTCCAGGTATTCCGGTATTCTTCCACAGTCCAAAAACATGCACAGCATCCTGATTGGCAGTTCCAAATTGCCCCTAGGTGTGACTGAGTGTGAATGGTTGGCTTGGCAAGGCATTCAGGGTGTACCCTGCCTTCGCCCAGAGTTGGCTGAGATGGGTTTTAGCCTCTCCACAACACTAATTAGGATTAAGCAGCTTAGAATATGTATGAATAGATAATACTATTTTCACTGGTCACATGCACACCACACAGTTAAAACTATAGGATAGTGTTTTTGTACAAATTTATCTCAAAATGTATGTAATGTGCTAAATGATGAAAAAATCTACAACCATTAAAGGATTTTTTTTTTAACAAATGATGCACCATACATCTCTGAATATCAGTAAATTAGATTTTTTTTTTATAATTATTCTTTTAAAAATTTAAAGAAAAAGAAGAAATGCAAATTAATTTTAGCAGACAGTGTACAAACAATCACAGTAAAATAACTCCCATATGTTTGTGTAATAAACTGATAAGTTTGCTTCTATGTCATGACATAACACACAGAATGCCCCAGGCAATATCCAAATAACACTAAAAAGGGAATCCAGCTCAATAACGGTAAGAGCTGAGTGCTGGCAAAAAACAATACAGAAAACAGATGATATATCAACTGTTGAATAGTCAACAGGTGCAGGTGATGAGCAGTGAACAAAAGTGGAGGAAGCAAAAAGATTAATCACAAGTAACAGAGCTCAAAAGAGGGATCTCATGACAGAAATACCACAACAATTTTTATTGTTGGATAAATAAATGATTCAGTGGATGAGCACCAGTTGGAAACCTCTTTAAATGCAACTTCTCAATATAACAAAAGGTTGTACAAGAAATTAAATGTGTACCAAGAAGTTATTTTAAAATAATAAATATGAGTTTAATAAGCATTTGTAAAGGTTCACTATGTAAGATTTAGGGTTTTTATTAGAAATTATATATGAGAAGTCCACTTGCAAAACCTGCTAAGTCAGGTTTTGTAAAAAATAAAATGAGTTATTTTCTTTAACCTCTAATGAGAGGGAAAATCATTTCCTTCTCTTCCCATAAGAAAAAGAAGGAAACTTTGAGAATTTCAGAATTAGAACTC
>JAOUQZ010000028.1:13232403-13252338 GCA_028564935.1 Neosilurus hyrtlii | reverse complement strand
ACTTATTCACACCCATTTCACTGAGTGTCAGTGGTAAATGTCTGTTTGCAGGGAAGATGTGTGTGTTATGCGTTTAGCTCAGTGCAGACTGTGAGGTGAATAGGCCATAGCGCCTTTTTACTAGTGTTCCAAGGTTTGCCCTGAGCTCATAAAGCATTTGATTAGCATTTGATTGATCTGTATAGCCCACATAGCTAGAGCTTTACTCCAGGCAAATATGCTAAAGCAGCTGCTGAGCTTTTATACATAATCAGTGTTATGCTAGGTTAGCATCAGTGGTGACTCACATGAATGGGTTAGCAAGGTTAAAACCCGACCATCATTCAAAACCAAAAATTAAAAAATTAAAAAATTAAAAATCTGTTAAGGCTTGATTTTGAGAATCTACCGTACCTTATCTATAGTTAATAAATGTTTTAAGAGCCAGTCTTTTTGTGAGGGTAGATATATTGCCAAAACCTTTTTTTCACTGGAACCCTTCTGAAAATTTTCGATGATAATTATATCAAAAAGGCCTTCACCTGGAATTCTAAAGGGTTAATAAAGCAACAAGTATTTCTAATATTAAAATCATAGAAAATAGAGATAAAGAGGAACATAATAAAAGTAGTTTTAGTTAATTCCATACAGGGCGCACTGAGTTATGGCCTGATGAAAATGTACCAAAACTGCATTTTTGCCACAAAAAGCTCCCCCTATACAAAAGCAGCCAAACTATGCCACCGCCATTCATGCATATAGAAGGAAAGGTCCCCACGCGTCCAGATATACATGATTGAACCAGACTTAATCATGGCACAGTCTGTTGGAGGTCCCTGAATGCAGCCCAAAAAGTACAAAAATGAGATTTAAGGCACCATTCAGCCTCAAAAATACCGACATGTTTTGAAAGATTCTACCTGATTCATTCATATACCATGAAATCACAAAGGTTGAATGAAGGCACATGTCATTTTAATCAAAGTCAAAAACCATTCCATTTTTTTGGAATTTTGGACCCCTCACCTTAAGACATACATTTTTTTCCAAAGGGTTTCAGAGATAATAGATAGATAGATAGATAGATAGATTAAAAGTAAAACATGTGAATGATATGTGTAACTGTTTCAGGTTCATGCAGCCAATCACTGACACAACCGTGTAATTTGGTGACTTGATGTCAGATTTTGCAAACTTTGGTTAGGCGTGGATGTATTTATTTCCATGTTCTTTCTTTTTTCTTTATGTGGAAGCCTCCTAGACCAGTTTTCAAATTCTGGATATCCACTCTTGATAACTGTCTTCATTTTCTTGACTGATAACTTTCAATAAAGAGATCCCTTTGACACTTTAAGTCAGGAAAATCCTAATGTCATTAAATGTCTGGGAGAAAAATGCCTTAGAACAGCTGAACTTTTTCAGGATCACTTTAATTGATGGCTGGTGCATACTAAATACTATTTAACTGTCCCTAATACACTGCCACTGGATAAAAAAATTTACAAGGTAGCTGCAGAAGGGATCCCTTTGATTTCCCACACTCTAATAATGTCTATTTAATGTGAATAATGGGAGAAAATGTTTTCATTTGCCAGTTTCTGACCATAAAGGAGGGAATTCAAATCCATTGCACCTTCATAACTCTGTCCTCATTAGAAAAACGAGTCAGCTAAGCCACCTGCCTTTAAGATGAGCTGGAACAAAGAAGGGAGGTAGGTGGAGGAGCACGGCACCAACACTGAGGATGAAATGTAATTTTAATTAAATCCTGCCTGCCAGTTGGCCTTATCTCCCAGTTGTGAGAGTGGAAAATGTCTCCAAACGGCTCATACCTTTCTACCTTTCTACAATAAAACAGATATTAAAAAATGATAGTCCTCTTTTAAAGTCTTGCTTATAAACATGAACTCAGGAATGCATTTTTATTGAGTAGAAGGATAGCTCACTGTCGTGAAATGCCCAATGGGAAAAAAAGGTTATTTCCAGTATAGTATTTACAAAACTACATACTAATGGTATGTCAGCATATGCTAGCACTATTTTGAGATACTTTCCAGTATACCTGTAGGCAGCTTTAGACAGCCTTTTCCATGCTATAGAGAGAAAAAGAAAGTATTTAATTCATCTTCTTTATTGGTTTTGTCCTGATCATGTGTCATGTGACAGGAATACACCCCTCACCTAGGAATAATAGCATACAGCAAACACATGTTTATCACACACAGGTCTGAGTGTGTGAGTTGGAATATAAGTACAGAATATCTCCATGAGGAGCTTTAAAATACATCCCTATCCAGATTCCTGTAGTCCGTCCTTGCTGTTCCACTCTTCTTTCCACTTGACTTTGGGGCAAGGCTGTGGGGATTTTTGTTCATCCATCCACAAGAGCAATAATGAGATCAGTTACTGATGTTGGGATAATAAGGAGTTATGGGGTGCAGCTGGTGTTCCAGTTTATAAATAGGGTGTTCTTTGGGATCAAGGTCAAGGCTATGTGGTGAACACTTGAGTTCTTTCACACTAGTTTATACCTATGTCAGGTAGACATGGATGTAAGTGTAATTTTAGGAAAGTTACAACTACTGGAGAACTCATTAATTCATTCATTTTCCAGATCACTTAACCCTACTACTGTAGGGTCACAGAAGGGCTGGAGCCTATCTAAGGTAAAGACATGGTACACTCTGAACAGCTCACCAGTCCATTGACTGGGCAACACCCACATAACCATTCACACTCATACCGAGGGGCAACCTGGAACAGCCATTTAGCCTAGGAAACCCAATCAAGAGCAGGGAGAATATGTAAACTCCACAGAGAAATGCCCTCACCAAGCCCAGGACTTGAACTCAGGACCTTCTTGCTGTGAGATGGACATGCTACCCACTACACCTTCTTGCCGCCCACTACTGCAGAATTATTTATCCAAATTTAATACTCAATGTCATAAAGAAAAGGGGACAAGGATTTTATTCTTGGGAACTTCTTTAGTAAAAGGCAGGAAAAAACATAATGTAATTAGTAATTAATTAGACCGAAACTTGGCAGAAAGTAAGTAATTAAAGTGTCAGAAAGACCAGTAGAAGACAAGAGGATTTCTTAGCACTTGGTACAGCACCAAAGTCTTAGAGAATAAAAATATGAAGTGCACCAGGGACATTAAAGTGTGGGAGGTCATTTTCAGCTTACAAGAGCTACCTCTCTCTTTTTTAAAGAATGGACATCAGAATAGAAAGGATAATGGAGATTGTTGTGACAAGGTAGGTTGGTAATTGAAAGGCACTCAATCCGTCTAGGGGTTTTTTTGGGGCGGCGGGGGGCTGGAGATTAGAAAATAGATCTATAATTCCATCCATAAGAAAGATGGCGTAATCTGATTTGGCCTGCCAGAATTAGCTCTACCAATTGGTGTGTCATGATAAATCTTAAACAACTATTTAATCATGATATTAGTGTCGATAATCACTATAGCATTCCCTGAATGATGGTGATAGATGATCAATGACATAAGTAGATTTTTTTTAGACAGGGCTCTAAAGGGTTTTCATTTTGGTATATGTGACCCTTTCCTCACCCCTTTCTTTGTCAGGCCTTAATTTGCTGATAGATTGGCTGTCATTCCTATCTTTGACATTTTGGCTTGGCTCATCTCTAAAAGCCCTTTGCTCGTTGAAAAATCCTTCATTTTACCAAATGGAACCCTGAGCTGTACACGATGACAAACCGATTCATCTGGATTATAAAGAGGATACCGGAACAGTCAGTTGTACACACACATACACAAATAACCATCACTGGATTGGGGCCAGCAGGTCACGGCTATGATATTAAAAGGCCCACACAGTTGAATGTTGATGAGTAGAGGAGGTAGATGACATCGGGCAAGCCACTGACTGAAGATACACAATGTATATGTGACAAATATAGGCAAGCTTTATATATGCTTCATGGAACTCCTAAAGAAATCACTTAAGGGCATACAATGCAGTATTCTAGGCTAGAGGGAATCACAGTAAATGGGTAGTAATCAAGGAAAATGACTACAGTATTCCACCCACAGGAATGAGCCCATTTGCATACAAAGAAAGTCGGGCAGCAAAGAAAAAAGAAAAAGAAAACAAAAGGAACAATACCAATAAATATGGATGTGGGCAATAAATATAATGTGTTCTACAAGTGTAAAAAGAAAAAAAAAACCTACTGTATAATGTAATGTAAAAGTGCTGTTTTATGAAGCTTTGGTTATTCTAAGAAACTTAAACATAAACATGAAAGCAGCATTGTAAAAAAATTAAAAGAAGTACTATTAATTATACATGCAATTTTATCAAACAGTGTCACATTCACATTACTAATGTACTGCCAGAGAGAAGGTGGAGACTGACAAGCCGGAACTGAGAAAGGTAGAATGAGAAAGGAGAGCAAGAGAAAGAACACAGCAGCTATGGTAACTCAAAATGAAAAGAGGGAGCAGGACCTACAAAGAAAGTGCAGATGTGACAACTTTTTTTCTCAAGATGTAAGGCTCAGATCTCCTAGAATAAGTCACTGTAGCAGTATCACTCTGTACTAGATGAAGAAAAGTCTCTGTGAGCATGACACACTCTGTCAAATGAACCAGGCTCTGTATGTGGAAGTATGTCATCCAGAAAAAACACAGGCCTGACTGGGTAAGACAAGCAGACTCACTGAAACTGGACAGGTAAAAATTGGAAAAACGTCCCATTGTCTTAAACTGTGCAGTTTGGGTGAGCCTGCATCCACTGTAGCCTCAGATTCCTTTTCCTGACTGACAGGAGAGGAACCTGATGTGAACTTCTGCTGTTGTAGCCCATCGGATGTCAGGGTTCTGTGTTATGTGTTCAAAGATGCTTTTCTGCTCAGCACAGTAGGGAGGGGTAGGATTGTGAGTGATTGTAGCCTTCAGGTCAGGCCAGACAATTATTCACAAGGGCAGTGGTGGATTAGAGGTTAGAGCTCTAGGTTACTGATCAAAAGTTGCTGATTCAAGCCCCAGTACCCCCAATCTGCCAATGTTATGCCCTTGAGAAAGAAACTTAATCCTATGGGCTCTGACCCTAACTTCTTAACAAGTTGGAATACGCCAAGAAAGGTATTTCATTGTGCTGTTAATGCGGTGGCATGGTGGTATAGTGGCTAGCATGTCCAACTTGAAGCAAGAATTCCCGTACTCACCTAAGGCATTTCTGTGAAGATTTTGCATGTTCTTGTGTTGGCTTCCTTCAGGTATTCAGATATTCTCGATTGCCCAAAGGTGGTTACCTGTGAGTCATCCTGCAATGGATTGGCAAACTGCTCAGGGTGTACCTCGTTCTTGCCATCTGCGATAGACTCCAGCCTTCCTGCGACCCTAGTACTATTAATCCTGCCCACCTGATCATCTGATAATTGCCTTAAGATGTTCCTAATAAGGTAAAAGAGGTGTGTTAGATTTTGGTTGGAGATAAAACCTGCATGAAGGTAGATCTCCAGGAACAAGGTTGATGCCAGCTGTTCTAAATACTTCTTGTGTGTGAAAAGACAAACAGTTTTGTGTCTAAAATCAACAACCATGCCACTAAGATCCCCAATGTGATGTTTGATGTGAAGAGGATGCACTTGACCTGAAGCTGCGGGATTTTATGCCTTGTCCGGTGTGGAAGATAATCAGAAAATACTTTCCTAGGTATTCTATTGCTTAAGTATTCCTATAGTGCATATAATACATTTTATAATGGAATTCTTCAATCTAAGGCAGCCAGCAGCTTGTCCTTCTTCTTAGAAATGTTACATCCAGCATATATAAGAACACAGAGGAAACTGTGAATGAAAAGGTTTCATACAACGGTTGCTCATTAGGGCTGTAGAAAAATGTTGAAATTCATTCATTTTCTGAACCGCTTATTCCTAATTAGGGTCGCAGGGAGGCTGGTGCCCATCTCAGCCAACTCTGGGCGAGGGTGGAGTACACCCTGGACAGCTCGCCAGGTCATCGCAGGGCCATCAGTCACACAACCATTCGCACTCACACAGTGATTTGGAACAGCCAATTAGCCTACTGTGCATGTTTTTTGGACTGTGGGAGGAAACCGAAGTACCTGGAGGAAACCCATGCAAGCACAGGGAGAACATGCAAACTCCACACACAAACACCCGAGCTGGGAATCAAACCCAGGACCTTCTTGCTGTGAGGCGGACGTGCTAACCACTGCGCCACTGCGCCACCGTGCCGCCCAATGTTGAAACTCCGTTTTAAATTACTTTCACTACACTCTCAGACACAGACCGTAAAATTTACAGTAAAATACTGTCAATTTTGGCTGCCAACAAAATACCATAAATTTAACGGTAGCTGTAAATCAAAATTACGGTAATTCACCATAATACCGTAAATTTTACAGAGAACGTATTTATGAGCAATTACAAACACCATATTTTTACAGTAATCTACCATAATTTTTATATGCAAGCATACTCTTGAGAAATACAGTCAATGTATTTTTTAAGGTAATGTACCACAATTTTTATATGCCAACGTATTCTTGAGAAATACGTTCAATGTCTTTTATAATCAATGTCTGAGTGTATGTAGAGCTGCTTTGCGACAATTTCAATTGTAAAAATGCGCTTTACAAATAAAACTGAATTGAATTGAATTGAAATTTAAGAGGTTAAATTAAGTCCTGATAAAATAGGGGACAATTACATATATTGAATAGAATCTGCAGTACTAATGGGATGTGCTCACATTTTAAGATTGGATTGACCTTACATAATTTAGTGTAATGGGAGAATTAAACAATTAGCAGTTCATCTGGTGGTAGTGAAGGGAGATTTTGGAATTTATTATTAACCATTAAGAGTGGGACAAAATGTCCCTTCTTTGGGGTTTTAAAGTCCATGTCTGAGAGGTCACAGGCAGGATTCACTCTTGAGACTGACATCCTTTATTGCTTAGGTTTGCCTATGTAATAAAGTTTATTGGTGATTTGAAGAAGTTTATTGATGTTCCCTGCTTGTCCTTGAACCTACATGGATTACAGACAAATCTCTTTATGACAGCTCTCACATTACTTGCTGATTAATGTGCATGCTAACAGACAAGCAATGAAAATTTTGGAAGAAAAAAAACTTTCAAGTACAAAAAAAGATGATATGCTCACACAAAGAGTTTTATTTTTATAGACCATTTGAGAAAACAAATGCTGAAATATTGAAATGTTAACACATTTTTCAAGTTTCAACATCTTTTAAAAACATGGCTGGCCATGAGTAACCGAACTGAGTAGCACAAAAACAGAAAAAACATTTTTTTCTTTAATTCGTAATATTATTCAGTTGAAACATTAGCAGTTGTGTTTATCTACCATTTAAATAAGCTTCAACTCTGCACAAAATTGGAATGGAAACCCATCTAGAGAGTGTTTTACTGGCATCATCTGAAATGATATCTTTAACACCAAGGTTGAGAAACAATGAAGACATTAACATGAGAGTGGGGCTTGAACCCACAACTTTCAGATCAGTAAGCCAGCAGCCTACCACTGGGCCACCACTGCCCATGCTCATAAGGTATTGTTTTCTTTGTTTCTCAACCTTGGCGCAACCAACCCGATTATCAAAGGCCAGCCATGTCTCTCACTGTCTGTGGTGAGAGGCATGTAAAAAAAAAAAACTATTGCTTTTGTTCGTAAAGTGTACTCCACTAAGTAGGCCACAGCATGTTTCTGCCATGTGATGGCCTGGTGAGCTGTACAGTGTGTACTCTTACTTAGAATTGGCCCTCGATCACTCCAGGGAATGGACCCCATCCCTAGTCAACCCACCTCCAGAGTCCCTTCCTGCAACGTCATAAGTCGGCTCCACTGGTGTGCCATCTGCCAAGAGGCCCAGGCAGTGGAAGTGCACTACGCCAAGCCACCCCCTCCACTGTGGGCTACTGATGAATGCTCTCTATGCGCTGTCCGGGGCATCCAGAGTCAGCTCATCAGCTTACTTCATATTTTTGCCACATTAATGTTGCTGAGCCTCAACCTGACCAACTGGAACAACAATGCCATGGAGATTACATGCTGTTATCAAGGCTAAATGCTCGCCATGAAAATATTACAGTTTTTTTTTTTTTTTTTTTGGCTGGGCAGGGTATCATTTGTAGAAAGTGCACCTAACAAATGAGGAATGCAATTATAAGCTTTATTAAATATAATACAAGCTGACTTACTGGAAATTGACAACAGTGGGGCCCTATGAAGTCCCTACTATTGAGACAAAACTCAATGAACACTACATTTTTTAAATTTTACTTATTTTATAAAATGATAAACAAACTAGCATCATTTCATCTTCCAGTTCTTTGTGGAGCATATGCCCAAAAGGTGAAATTCCTTTGATTTATTACAAATATAACACCTACTATGGTTTAAACATGTACACTCTGAGCATTGTGCATGAGATCATTTGTTTAAAAATACAATGTGGAGTGTAGGCAGCTCAGTGGTTTCCTGTATAACCTCACAGGGGAAAATGCAATAATAAACTGAACGACACTGAGCGAGTCGCCAAACTGTGGAACAGCACAACAAGCTTATATCTTCCGGTTTCTCAAATCAAACCACAAACCCTCAGTGTATGCTTATACCTACAGGTCACTGCTCAGAGTAAGCATGTAGCTGCGAGGTACAGTAAATGCTTTGAAGCCCCAAGGACAAAATGACAAATAAAGACTGAATTTTTAATTAATTATGACTAAATTTGTGCACAAAATTATAGGCATACTACACATCATTTGTACTCAAGCGTCACTGACACCTCAAACAACAGACCAAAGAATTGCTTTTCGCAGGACAATGCAGCAGGCCGGTTAACTTTTATTACTCTGTTTGGTAGGTCAGTTGAAATAAAGTTGGCCAGGATTAGGTCTTTAGTGGTTCAATAGATAGGGTTTAACAGCATTAGTATTTTTTGTAACTCCCAAATCCACCTCTCATTCTCACCCATGTTCACAAAGCTGTGCAGTCAGAACCCATGATATTTTTGCTACCAGTAAATTTGGCAGGGCTATAAACTAGTTTGTAGGATGCAAGTTAAGCATCAAATAGCTTCAGTACTTCCCTTCCCCATGCAGATGTTCAGTTTAAAATGTACCATTATGATTAATTTTTCCAACATTAATTTACAATCCAATCATGCTATCCAATTACACCTGTGCCTTCTGTCTCACTTACTGTTAGCATTTTGGCTTAACTTGTGTTGCTGTCCACCAGGCTCAGGTTTATAACACTACAAAACATGAACATTCTTTGTAAAGAGCTCTAATGTGAGTTTAACCTGTCACTGTTAGCTTGTACTATGATCATGTATAGGTAACAAGCTTTTATGGATTTGAAGCTGTAAAAATGGTCACAAGTAACTTTGCGGTCATGTTTTTGGACTGTGGGAGGAAACCGGAGTAGGGAACCCATGCAAGCATGGACAGAACATGCAAACTCCACACAGAGACACCCAAGCTGAGAATCGAACCCCAGCCTTCTTGCTGTGAGACAGACGTGCTAACCACTACGCCACCGTGCCACCGTATGTGCACTGAAGTAAATAAATATGCCTTGCATTAAGAACAGAAGCATTGGATTAGGAGTAGAGTCTTGTTTACAAAGAATCAGCATTTAAGTGTGTCATGCACAGGTATAATGTACATGTTTTAATTAGGAATATTTATCGTATAATCACTGTTCCTGTGTATGCAGATCTGTTATACAGTTAACCCAGCTGGGAAACATGCCATCAACAAGTGCATTCCCTTATTAGAATTCAGTTCCTCCCGTCCTCATTTTTTTTTCTTGCATCCCTTGTCTGCTTCCTAACAGAACTGATAATAAGCCAGAAAGCAAGGAACAGAAACAAAAAAAAGAAAAATGAAATGACAACTATACTAAGTTTATTTTTGTGAAAATGAATTTAACATAATGTGAGTTCCAGCCATTTTTCAGGGTGGACCGGAGTCTCCCCACAGACCTCTATTTGATTATGAGTGATTGTGCTGAGAAGTGCTGATGTAGGAAAGTCTTTAGTAACAGCATCTAAGTAGCCATCTGCATAGGTTTTGTGTATCGATGATCATAGCATTTTATCTTATTTTGTTTACTTCTGGTGCTTTTGTTGGAAACAAAACAATAATTAAAAAATTAAAAACCCAATCAATTTACTTTTATTTGTCATTTAGGTCCACTTACATTTTTTGTTAAGTTAAGAAACCATGTAAGTTCTCCATGTAAAAGTTCCCTTTGAATATGACTTCAAGAATCAAAGAAAAATCTCCTATGCATACAGTATTTATGTGTGCACACAGTACGAGTCAAAACTTTGGACACAATTACCTGTGTGTCCTAACTTTTTAATTTTTACTTATAAAAACAAGGGTTGTCACTATTCCAGAACTCAAATACTGAATTTGACTGAACACAAAGAATTCCAAATTATTTCAGTTATTTTGTGTTTTATGAACACATATACTTAAAAAGAGCTCTTTTTAAATGCATATTATCTTATATCTTGTAAACTACATAAACATGTAGTATTTAATTTATATTGTTTGGGTTTAAAGCAGTGAAATAGCATCATACAGGTTGCATGTGGCCCAAGTTCCTGATTTCCCAAATTCCAAGCTGAATGAGCATCCCATTGTGCTCTCATCACTTTGACATCAATCTTTTCTGTAGTTCTACTTTCACTTCAGTCACAACTTCAAGTTTTTAAAAAAAATTACGACTCACACCCCCAAAAAACTCATAAAGACAGCAATGAAAAATATTATTCAGGGAAAGATATTCCTGGTACAGAATGGGTTTCAAGAATCTGTAGCTAAAAGGCAGTGCTACTCAAAAAAAGAGTTCATCTACTTAAATATGCTTCAATTACAATCTTATTAAATATTAAAATTTTTATGGATACCCTGCAGCCTTTGGAATGGTCGATGCTGTCAGTCAAAGATTAAAAGTTCACTGACAAAGCTACTTTAACAAGCCTCAAAGGCACAGCTTTCTCAGGCAGGCTTGACAAAGCTTCAGTCACTTTAGTGAACAGTATTAATGACAATTTATTAATGGATGTGTTATAAAGTCAATAAAACATTTTTCTTTTGAAAATCAGAGTCATTTCATTCCTTCTATTTCAAAAGAAATTACTTGAGAAATCTATTGATTCTAGAAATAGCTGCAGACTGAAAAGGTTAAGTTAATAAGTGGCTCAAAAATGTCGTTCTTCAGCATTCCCTAAGAGTTCATGTGAAAAGTATGTGGCTGAGTGATAACAGCTAATAGAGGTTTGCATAGGTAGAATACTGCAGTAAACACTATTAACCTATATATAGAATTAGGCACTGCCTACAAGTTGAGCTCTCAAAAGATATCTCTATTGATAGGTGTCTAAGGCTGGTGTTATAAGAGTAGCGTGGCTCCTTTAAGAGCTCAGTCAACTTCAGCAATGGAGGAAATGAGTAAATAAATAGAAAGCAGGAAAGTTTAACAGTTTTTTGTATTCACTACCATTCAGTAGCTGATTTCTTTTGTATGACCTGTCTTAATTATCCATTTTACGAGTTCATGTTCCATGCTCCCATTAATGTTTGGTGTTGTGTTGCTACCTACTGAGTTAGATTGTGTGGTGTTTTTTTTTTTTTTTTTTTTTTATTCTGTGCGTGTCTGAACAGTGGTGTATGAGCCTCTATTTTTGGGTTTCGATTTCATTATGGCCATGTGTGTCCATATGTTCCATGTGTCATGTGACATGAAAGCCTTATTGGGTTTCCTGTGGTGGAATAAAAACAGTAACAACCACCCAAGTAATGTGCCATGCCTATTCTGCTCTGCTCAGGAGCTCTGCTATAAATTGTAGCACTGTGTTTACTGGTTGAGTTTGAAATGTATTTCTCAAACTCTTCCTCAAAGTGTTGGATTTGCAAATTGCTTAGATTTTGCCTACAGAGGCAGAAAAATGTGCACAGGTGCCGCAGTCAAACTGCACATATGGCATAAATCATGCACAGTGTGAAGTCTATGACTCTAGCATTCCTACTCAGTCAGAATTCAGACTGGAATTAAAAGTGTGTCTTAAAATATATCATTATTCTGCAGCAAGACGGAAGATTAACCATTGTGCCTGGTTTTCCTGTCCCTTTAATCTGCATAAATGTGATTTCTCTCCCTTTATATTAGCTGGTTCTTTAATTGCTTCCTTCCAGTCCCATCCTTTCCTTTTCTTTTTTCTTTTTCTGACACAAGTAAAGAGGTAACATAAAGGAGTGACCCATTTCTAAATGCCTTTTTGGTGTGTCAGCTTTTATGTTATGTTCACACCCATGTTTCAAGCAGAAGTGCTAACTAGGAATATACAGTATACATGGGTGTATGATATATTCTTAATGAGTTACTATCAGAAGTGGTATGCTGCTAACACAATGGCTCTAACACGTGGTATGCTGCTACCACCATGACTCAGAGACTTGTGTATTCATAGAAAACTTACATTCATTCACTCATTTATTCATTCATATGGCAAACTGCTTGAAAGTACCCATTCACTTTCCATGCATATCAAATAAACATGAAATACAGAGTTATCTGCTGGAAATAAAACAATTTGGCTATGATATCTTTTTAAACCATTTGCTTACTCATGTATGCAAGTCTCAATGACCCATGCACCAGGCATGATGATATTCATGCACAATGATGTTTTTATTTCTCTTGAACTCGAAAGCCTTCTTCTGTTTCTTAACACGTGATCTCAGACTTTTTTTTTATCTGTGAATCAATGTTGCACTACAAAGTTAGCGTGAATGTGCAGGATCATTCCGTCGGTCAAGCAGTCTTGTTATTGTTATTGTAAACAGACAAAGAACAGAAAATGCAGCTCAATATGAGATACTAAGCCTGCGAACTGAGTGGTTTCACAAGGAAACGTTTAGATTCAGCCAAAATAAACTAGAAACAGAAGATAACTGAATGTGCATCTTTAATCCTCCTAGAGACACAAGGAGTCTGGGGCACACCCTGAATGGCTTGCCAGTCCATCGCAGGGCCAGTACACACACACACACACACACACACACACACACACACACACACACACACACACACAACCATTCACACTCACATCTAGGGGCAATTTGGAATAATGTGCATGTCTTTGGACTGTGGGAGGCAACCGGAGTACCCAGAGGAAACCCATGCAAGCACAAGGAGAACATGCAAACTCCACACAGAAACTCCAGCGTCAAGTCCAGGACTCCCAAGAACCCAGTACCTTATTGATGTGAGGCAGAGATGATAATCACTATTGCACTGTGCTGCCCCTTTTGAAATTTACTAAAGTACAGTTAAAAATTTCAGAGTTCAGTAATAAATGAAGGAAAAACTTAACTGAAGTACAGCTACAACTATTTAAAAACCACAGTAACAATTGTGCATTGCTGCTTCTTAGCTCTGTTGTACACATACCAACTCATCCCGGCTACAGTGCGCTAACCTACTCCCTAGAGCAGAGCGTAGTGTTGTACCTCATTTAACACACTTGATTTAATTCATCAGCTAATTTCCAAGGCCCATGTGGGTGTGTTATAGCAGTGGGAAAACACAAATCTCTATGGCATTGCTCCAACAGTTTTATTACTCCTGCGTTAAAGCAAGATTTTTGGGTCTGAACATCTCTATCTGATGTGGCTGAAGTGGCAGTTTGATTTCAATCTATTCCAAAATGAGCAAGAAAGCATGCAATAACAAGCAGGTCTCACAAAATTAAACTTAAATAACCAAGTAAGTACAATTTACTGATATAGTGCTTTTCACAGGCAAAAAGTCACAAAGTGCTTTGAAAAAAGCAATTAACAACATAAAATGGAAATGAAAAAACATAACAGATATACAAATCTAAAATACTTAATAAGTACACCCACTCATCAGCCATAACATAAAAAAACATTATGAAACTGAGAGGTAAAGTGAATATCGTTGATGATCTCATCACAGTTCCAAGGAGTGGGATGTATTAGTCAGAAAGTGAACAGTCAGTTCTCGAAGTTGATGTGTTGGAAGCAGGAAAAATGATCAAGCATAAGGATCTAAGTGACTTTGACAAGGGCCACATTATGATGGCTAAATGACTGGGTCTAATAATCTCCAAAATAGCAGGACTTGTTGGATGTTCCTTGTATACAGTGATAAGTACCTACCCCAAAGGTGGTCCAAGTAAAAACAATGAGTGAACTGGCAAGAGTGTCACATGCACCCCAGGCTTACTGATGGACGTTTGGAGCGAAGGCTAGTATGTCTGGTCTGATCCCTCAGAAGACCTAAGTACTACTGAACAAACTGCTGAAACTTTTAATGTTGGCTATAATAGAAAGGAGTCAGAAAACACAGTGCATTACAGCTTGTTGTGTATAGGGCTGCCTAGATGCAGACCTGTCAGCTGGAATTAACGTTATGGCTGACTAATGTAATACGCACTTCAAATATATTTCCTACATGCCTATGTAAACAGTAATGTCTTTAATTACATGTTAACAGTGATCACAGAATCAAATAATCATAGTGATCTAGGCAGATCATCGCACAGTTTGGGTACTGCAGCCTCAAAAAGTCCATAAGCATGGGTCTTTAGACAGGTGCGTAGGACGGACAGTAATTTTAGCCTATTTGACCAGAGTGAGTGAACTGATAAGTGAAGGTGAAGTAGATCAGCCACATATACAGGAGTCGGTCTGTAAGTAAGAGCGAGAATTTTAAACTGGATTCTAAATACAACAAGGAGCAAAGAAGAGATATGAGTAGGGGGTTGATGTGAAGAGTAGTTGTGTGATTTGACATGTATGTTTGCCCTAGTGATTAGTTCTGCAGCAGCATTCTGAATTGACTACACTTCATCAAGTGTAGACTTACAAAGCAAAGAAAAAAGTACATTACAGTACTCAAGGCTAGATGAAAAAGTCACGTACTGTATAAGCATATCTTGTTCTGTGTTTGACACAAGGGATCTCAATTGAATAATATATCTTAGGTGGAAAAAGCAAGATTTAGTTACTTGCTTATCATGGTTGCCGAACAACAAGGACAGAGGAAACACAACCCCAAAATTATGCAGGTTAGAGAAAGTGGCAGCAAAAAAGAGGCCCAAAATATTGCCTGACCATTGGGGCAGCATTATCTGAGGCCATGATAAGGATCTACAATTAACACAGTCTTGGAGCATACTGTAGATATAAGTCTCATTTGGAAAAGAAAAGTTCAGAAAAGAACAGAAAAGCTACTTGCTCACCAGACAACCCCTTGACAATAAAATGTTTTCCACATATTAAATAGGTTGTCCATAATTAAATATCATACTTATTATATTTGCTGTTTATATGGGATTAGAAAACCGGATATAATGTTAATACTATAAAATGCAAACTTTTTTCATCTTTCATAATCAGTTATATTAAGTACATTTTCCTGTTTTTTAATACAAAATATAAGGGTATATTAATGTGAGAGAGAGAGAGAGAGAGAGAGAGAGAGAGAGAGACATAGTCATGATCTCGCCATCTCTGCCCGGCCTACAGTTTCTGTTATATTGTGTATAAGTTTAAGCTTGTGCACCTAAACTAGAGCTCCTTTGCTTAATTAAGATTTTCTCAAATACTCTGAGAGCTGTTACCTGCCTGTCTCTCTGATAGTCTGAGTAATATATTTGTTTGTTTATGTGTGAGTCTGAGCAGTGGTCTGTGGGCCTTTCTTTTGTGTTTAACTTTATAAACCTCAATTTTATTCTTGCATGTGCATGTTCTGCTTGTTCTATGCAATCTACGCATTATTCCTAATTAGGTGTGCTCATGCGCTAGCAAAGTAAATAAATTTAGTAAACTGTTTCTTTTTATTTGGCTAATATTTTATATTGTCATGTTTGCATGCATGTATTCACATTAACTCAATACTAAGTTTTGATGGCCAAATTCAAAATAACTCCTTGATCCCCAGAAGTGCCCTCTACAGAGTGGCCTATAAATGGCTAATATGAATATAAAATAGAATATATGTTATCAAGTGCACTACACTATTACAGGAAGGAATTTGTAATTTATCCCAAGCCCTCAGCCAAGCCCTGTGGGATACCTCAAAACCTAATAATGAAATGTCCACATAGTTATGTAACCTTTTCAAAATATAACTGCCTAAGGGCTGGGAGGAAAAAAAGCAATGTGATATAATAAAAACTATATATAGTTAGTCTAATTCTTGATGATGCCAAAGCAATCCATGACCAGGGGGTGAAGAGAGACAAATTTGGTCCTGCTCTGAGGGAGGAAAGGAGGGGTGGCATAGTCTCTTTCTTCTGTCAATTACAGTGACACTAGCTTATCATGGCGCTCTCTGAGTTCATGCATGCGAAAGTGGGTGTATAGCACTTTCCCCTGAGTGTATTTCACCACCACAGATGCTACATAACCAAGCAGTGTTGAGGAATACAGTCTACTGGAATCACATGGCTTGTAGTAAGAATGTAATAGCCTTCACCCTAGCTGCTTGGTAGCTGTCGTGTGATATGGAAGAGCTGTCACCTTAAACAGGTATACATTAAACAGAATGCCCCTTAAAGTTTTCTGTGATTGATTTTTTTGACTTCTACCTTCTGCTAAACTGTCTGTCTTTACATCCTGGTCGCAGAAATAAATGCTCTGACTCTGAGAGAAAATGTCTCTAATTCCCCAGAGCTCTGATGCAATCAGGAACTAAAAATGTCAACACAATCCAGCTATGTGGGTGGCACAGGGGCTCAGCAGGTAACATTTCCACTGTACACCTCTTGTGTTCAGTTGACTTTCTGGGCTGATTTTTGCATGTTCTCTTCATGCCTCTGTGGGTTTCCTTTGGGCTCTCCAATCCTCCTACCTCCTGGTAGGTGGAATAATGACTTTAGGTGTGAATAAATGTGTGAATGGTACCTGATTCAGTATTGTGATCATATAGAAATCAGATTGCCAGCTGGCCATTCAGTAAAAGTTATTTGGAAATGAGAGTTAAAATTATATAATAGTAAACAACATGCATTACCTCTCCCACATATATGCTACATATTATACGTTTTATTTGCAGCATAACAGCACCCCTCACAAATGGAGCCTTGATGTGAAGTGAATACACGTGTGCTTTGATACACCCAGAATGTGACTATAATCATGGATTTCATTGTTGACATGTCCCAATACAGCCCCCCAGGAGACAAACCTGATGACCTGTCTACCACTTTTCACAAATATTCCACCCACTTTTATGTTTCTGGCCTCGCTCTTGCCCCCATGGAAACCAGCAAACTGGGAAGCAGTCCTTTTGACCTGTCAGTTATGATTGCATGTGTGATTGCATGTGTGATTGCATGTGCAGCCACACAAGTCTAACCGGAAGAATTATGTATTGTATATATACAGTAATTCATATATTAATTACCTTGGTGGCACTGATTTATCTAAGCAGGCAAGGTTTATGTTTAGCCAAATATTCTGATTTCACAAACAGTTTACAGCACCATGAAGGCTAGCAAAAAAAAAAAAAAAAAAAAAAAAAAAAAACAATGCAGTGGATAAAAAAGTGTCCGGAAAGAAATTAGGAAGACAAGTGAACATTAGTGAAGCTTTTTAGCACTTGAGAGAGTGGAAGCGCTTGAAAACTGCTGTCAAGCTTGCTTTGTTTCTGCTTGACAAGTAGATATTTTGTTGGTAGGCTCTGCTGTAATTTGCTATCCTCCCAAAAAATTGTTACCCTCTAGCACAACACTGCAACATACACAGCTTAAATTAAGAGACAAAAACATAACACTTAGATGTCTTTCAGCATTTAGCACAAGGTGTAGTTTACATGGATGCAACTCAAAAACATTCAGACTTTTATCCTACCAAGCATATATACTCCTAGCTGATTCGAATGATTAAATCAAAGTAAGCATTTTTTCTTGATCTGGGTTAGTTACTGCTTGTATAGAACAAAAGCCTGCCACAACCCAGAAACTGAAGGGGTGTGCTAAGAATTCCAACTTGGAATAGCACAGGTCAGTGATGCAGGCTTGGTACAATACATGCCAGTTCGACTTTTTGTGATTATTATGATAAAAGCCATGATAATCTTCACAAGTCATCAGAGATTGGTCCATATTTGTTGCTGTTAATCAGTCACCAACCATATGTATTCATTTATTTGCCGAACCACTTAATCCTACTAGGGTCGTGTGGGGCTAGAACCTGACTCTGCTGATTCTGGGTGAAGATGAGGTACACCCTGAACAGCTTCAACAGCCATGACCATAATAAGAATATTTTTAATGATTTTTAGTCTGTATATATTATAAACTGTTGTACACGAAGGCACTCAGGGGAGGGCCAGTCTGTTTGCAGGACTAACACGGACAAACACTACCATTCACACTTACCTTTAACACTATGAGCAGTTTAAAGTTATCACTCGACCTAATTGGGATATCTTTGTATTGTGTGAGAAAACCAGAGTATCTGGAGGCAACCAAAGCAAGCATGGGGTAAACATGCAGACACCACACAAAAACAATGAGCCCGGGACTTAAACTCGGGACATTGCAGAGCCAGGGACTCAAACCCAGGACCTTCTTGTTGTGAGGCAAACATGCCAACCACTATGTCACCAAGCTGTCATGTATAAATAAATACATGTATTTTTTCCAGTGAGGAAGATAGAGTGCATGCACAAGAGAAAGAGAGAGAGAGAGAGAGAGAGAGAGAGAGAGACTGCTTATACCTATCATAATAGAACACAACAAAAACTTATTTTACTGATGTCCCACTGTGTAAAATGAAATGTTTGTTTTCCTACTGCATGAAAATGGACATGTATTATTGATGCACTCTAAGTTACACTACATGCTCGCTCGCTTTCTCTCTCTCTCTCTCTCTCTCTCTCTTTCTCTCTCTCTCTCTCTCTCTCTCTCTCTCTCACTCAACTCTCTACTGCCAATCACACAATACAGTATAGTACATTAAACAGCTTGGGCAGCAGAGGACTAACTTTAATTTTAAATGTATTTTTTAAACCAACCTATGTGATGAGACTGACTTATTGTCTTCCCTCTAGGTCGTTGACATTAATTGAATTAATTGGAAAGTTGGGTCAAAAAATAAGGTACAGTAAATGCAAAGCTGACTGAAAAGTTGTTTCAGATTGCAGATCGAGGGCGGCCAATAATACTTCAGGGGTTTCCCTTTAGTTCTGCCAAAATTAAAGGAAAATCAGCTTATTTATGGAATATACATGTGATTTAATTAAGTGTAATTTGGAAATAATGAACTGAGAGCTACATTGTGAAATGAACCCTGACAGGGTGATGCAAGAATCTGATGCGAAGTGGAGTGATTTTGAATCACCCTGAATGGGTTGATTTACAACAATGACCAGCACACTGTGCATTATCCAACATATTATATGACTATTTACTAAATAAATCATTAATTGACACAGAATATTGATTTAAAAAAATGATACCATTGCTTCTATTAATGACATAGTTTAAAGCAATAGTCTGTTATATAGGAAACTAAAAAATATAGAATGCTGTAATTGCAGTATGTCCACACAGATTAAGCTGTAGTTCTGGCTGTCTAAACAAGGTAAGTATCCTTTGTTAAGGTTTAGATCAGTATTAGTATTAATAATGATAGGTTCATATTAATTCCAGTATTCACATGTTATTGGTTGTTTAATAACAAAGAAATCATTTGACCAGTTCGGAACTCAGGGTTTATTTAACACTTAAGGAAGAAGTCACAGGTCACTTTCTAAAAGTCTTAGTGCTTTGTAAAGTTTCAGAGCAGAAATAAATCTTCAGGAAACATGCACACACACACACACACACACACACACACACACACACACACACACACACACACACACACACACACACACA
>JAOUQZ010000028.1:13216499-13232303 GCA_028564935.1 Neosilurus hyrtlii | reverse complement strand
TACTGTACACACACACACACACACACACACACAAACACACATGGTTAATTGTATTTTTATGAATCATATAGAGTATAAAAATTAAGCAGTAAATATGATGACAATGAAGACTATTATTTATAACCTTAGGCCATTGACTATAGATGTTTTTGTTTCTGTTTATGTAGTTATTGTTATATAAATGTTTCAAATTAAAGAAATTTAGCTTTCGACACGGGAGCGCGCATGTACAACATTATCATTTCTCTGGGCCTGTGTGTGTGTGTGTGTGTGTGTGTGTGTGTGTGTGTTGGGGGGTAGGAGAATGGGGGTGAACGTGACATCTGTTGCCGATCTACAACGCATCCTTCCAGAAAGTGACGGAAGGAAATGGTATTTAACTCAGACATTTGTTAGTCGCATGGGCCAATGAGCGCGTTCTTTGTCGGTCACGTGTTCGAAAGGAACGGAGAGAACGGTAAGATAAAATGGCGGAAAGAGAGCTACGCAAAAGTGGCGTGTTTTGTGTCGTCCTTTTAATCATTTGTTTTTTCGGGTAAAGTAGAATTGGTTAGTTTGGGAGGTAGCGGACATCCTCGGGTTTTCTGTGCCCTGTGCACGCTGTTTCAGCAGCCCCTCGCCGGAGAGAACATGCGGCCTGCCCCGGTTAGCAGGATGCTAGTGGGCTGATCATGGAGTCTGTAGTGTAGCATGGGATGCTACTTCTCATAATAATGCTTAGTTTCATTATTACAGTAAAGTCGATGTCATGTTTTTTATAATAAACTGAGGATGTGTCTCATATGGACTCCCGTAAATAACGACTTATTTGTCCGACTACAATAACAACACTTAAACTATAATATTATATTAATATATTATATTAAAAGACTTGATTGACTGGGTTTTTTGGTTTGTATTTCCGGAAGGAGCTACAAGTACTTGTAAAGTAGTAAAGTAGTAAAGCTGATGCTTAAAAAAACATCCAAGTACATGAGAGAGATGAAAAGGGGTGCATAGGTCCAGCCATTACTATAATAAAACAATATGAAGTGGTAATCCTAACTTTATACAGGAAAAGGGAAGTGTAGGGAATACTGTTTTTATTAACACTACCAGTGCTGGTTCTTTATGGATTTATTTTATATTCATGCTGAATGCTCCCTACTGCACGCCCTACTAGTCTATTGAACCTGGCTCACCTTGACCTATTTTTCAAGGTCACAGAGGTCAATTCATCGGAAATGCCGAAATGTATTTTCGGATCGGTTTTCAGTTCTTACCAGTTGTATTTAGTATCAAGGTCTTCAAGCCTATTGAAACTGGCTCACCTTGACCTAAATCCAAGGTCACGGGCCATATGAAACATACATGTGGTCACGTAAATAGTCAGATATGTAAAATTCTGTCACAGGATCGTTTATTTATACCAGATATGCTTATGGACATTCCTGTTAACCTTGTAAAAACTAGGTGATCTTGATCTGTTACCTTAATTCCATATCACAAGAATCAAATTGAATAAAACCATGATGATATCAAGTATACCGGTGACCACATGGGGGTTACACCTTGTGTTGTGTGACAAGAACACATTTTTAGTATAGAAGAGATTGGAAATAGAATGGTTTAGCGAGTGAATAAATTAAACAATGTGTCTGAAAGGTTAAATGCTGTAATCAAAGTAAAGGGTGGACACACTAAATCCCTCAAAAAAAGTTATTTTTGTTATTACTATATTGTTTGTTTACTTTATTCTCATCAATATGATCCAATATTACATGAAATAAATACTTGAATAGTACTTGGTTTCTGATTTTTTTTCATGTTGTTTAGTTGTATAAGTGTGCTGTATTTTTATTTTTATTTTTTTCATTTCTTCACTCGCGAAATCATTCCATATGGTTTGAAGTTCATTCCTGCTATGCAAAAGTGCAAAAAATAAAATTTGTGACACCCTTCAATTTTCCTGAAAAATTGGTGTTTTTAGTGTTTTTGTTTATTAGCCATACTTCTACCTCAGTATACTTGTCGGAATGATTTTTCTTGGTTTTCATCGCCTACAATAGCATTGATTAATACATTTTCACCAAAAAAAGTAATTTTTTACTTCTTTTTATTAGGAGCCCTTTTAGACAAAAGTGGTGGTGTATAATCTTCACTGCACACTACTATCTATATATAAGCAGAGCGATTGAGTGACTAGGAGAAGGATGAAGCAGTTAAAGACCTGGAGATAGAACAGTTAGGAATGACGATAGAGAAAAAGAAATGAAGGGATATAGTGGGTGGGTAAAGGAGATTAGACAAAAATGTAAAAAGTGATGAGAAGGTTGATGAATGTGAAAATGCTGGGGAAGTTTGATATATTTACACATGAGGACTGAGAGAAATATGAAATCATAGCCACTGTTGTCCACTGACGATCATGGAATGTTGAAATAAATAGTGTCTTAAAGTATATGGATACAAGACTGCTACGGTGAATAACAGTCCCTCGCCATGAATAACTGATGGTTGCTATGGACCATATCAACTGAAGCAGTAAAATCATTTGTAAATCACTGTCTTGTGTTAAGTCGTTGATTTGTTTGTTTTGTAAGTAGTTGTGTAATCAGCGGGATGACATACAGCAAGCCAGTCAATATTTACTTTAGGATGATTTTTGGCACATTTTACAGTAAGAACCTATTTGCTGTACATTATACCCTACACCAGGGATATTAAACCTTATCCATAAAGGGCCTGTGTGGGTGCATGTTTTCATTCCCACCAAGCAGGAGCCACACCTCCCCCATGTTTAAATCAATTGATCTTCACTTTTGAAATGAAAACCTGCACCCACACCAGTCCTTTGCAGATAAGGTTGAATATCCCTGCCCTACATATACTACATAAGCTTCTGTACAAATACAACATAGAAATCACATTACCTTACGGTTTACTGTAGTGTATCTTGCTGTTAATTCTGTTAGAATGTAATCATTTAAAAATATTTATAATGTTAGCTAAATGCTTGAAAAACAGTGCATCTGTCATACTTAACATTTGTTAACTTTTCTATGTTCATGTTTTCATGGGACAGGGTCACCATGGCACCGCTCGTCAGAACACGACAGACCGAGAAAATAATCAATGGCATCTCGACTCAAGTTGTTTGCACGGAATTCAGTAACTACATCTTCGTTGTGCTTACACAGTATGGGAAGATTGGGACGCTGGTATCTGTATCACCTGATTCAAGATCCAGCGACATCAGCACAACTATGCTCACTACGAAAGTGCTGCTCGGAAAGGATGAGGTATGTCTGTGTCTAATCTACTGTGATATGGCTCAATAGCAGTTATGTTTCTGATTTAAATTTCCTTTTGTCTCTCTATTTTTTACAGGCTCTTACACACGTCTATGCAAAAAACGTTGCAGCATTTGTTTGCCAGGAAGCAGGAAATCGACCCGTACTTTTGGGGCTTTCGCTTAAAGACTTCAGTGCTGAAAATCTGAATATGCTCAAGGAAATGATCAAAAGCTGCCAAGTATGGTGACCAAGAGAATTGGACCGAGCAGAACACTCCTGAGAGAAATTACATCACAACTATGACTGATGGGAATGTATTTTTATTATTGGTTTCAATTTATGTTCTTCGATTTTTCAATCTCTGTAAGTTGATCTTTCATTATTCAGTGAATAAAATAATGGTTTTTTTATTACTTGCCCATGCACTCCTTGTGATTAATCAAAGTCGCAATAAGAAATGTCACAATGACAAAAATAAAAAAGGTACAAAGTTACTATAGAGACAGATCTTAGTCTCATCAATTTAGTTGTTAATTCAGTGTTTTGGTCGTTAATACAGCACTGTTCAAAAGTTTTTGGCACCCTATTTTTTTTTTTTTTTTTGTATTTTATTGGTATATTTTTTGCTTTAGATTTTTATTTTATAATTTGTATACAAGCAAGTAAGTACAGAAACACTTTAGATTTCCAAACATTAGTTTTCTAGCACAAAATGAAATATTACATTAAAAAAAAGTTAATACAGTATGTCATGAAAGAGACAACTTTTCAGACAAAAATATTATAATGCCTGCAGTGATTTACATACGAATAAAGGATCAACTGTGACAGTAAACATTTCCAGGAGAACTGGCTGGTTCTGTAAGACAACCGGTAGATACTGAACTTGTAATACTGTAATACTGCAACTGTACCTGATGCTATTATATTCATTCATTCATTCATTCATTCATTCATTTTCTGAACCGCTTAATCCTAATTAGGGTCGCGGGGAGGCTGGCGCCCATTTCAGCCGACTCTGGACGAGGGCAGAGTACACCCTGGACAGCTCGCCAGGCCATCGCAGGGCAGAAACAGGGCAGCCTATTCTTGATGAATATCAGTAATGGTTCTTCTATATGGCCGGCCTTTGATAACCCAGTTAGCAGTTGTAGGTTATAGTTGAAATCTCGACCTTAGGTCAAGTACTCCAGCACCCTACCACCAGGCCACTACTGTCCCATGCTAATATATTTTTAAACAAAAAGTCATCCCACCTAATACTGAATTAGTTTAATTTATTACTCTTTACTGTGCTTTATAGAATCTTTATGTGGAGATGTTTAATGTCATTATTTATATGTGGATGTAAGGCGTCTTTGTTCTACACCATTCGCTTTTGTACAGTATCTACCGGGTGTCTTACACTGAACAATTTTTAAGCCCACTGGATAAACACCGCAAGCTTGAAGAACTCGTGTGATTTCAGGAAGACGGAGCTACGGCACACACAGAAACAGATTTAAAGTACCACCTTTAATCACGAGTGCACACTCCAAACTTTTGAAAGCCTGAAAGTTGCTCTTCAGCAGGAGATAGTTGCTGTTTCACCCGACATGCCCCTCAAGCCATGGTAACCTTCAGAACTCACCCCCAAGCGTGTATAGATGATGACGGTCAATATTTGGAGAATCATCTTTAAAACATGATGTATAAAAACTGATTTGAATGAAGCTTTATGTGTTCAAATATTATATATATATATATATACTGTGTGCACAATTATTAGGCGAGTATTTTGACCATATCATCCTTTTTATGCACATTTCCCAACTCCAAGCTGTATAAACTTGACTGCTTATTGGATTTGAGCATATCAGGTGATGTTTATTTGTGAGATGAGGAAGGGTGTGGCCTAAGAAGGTTAATACCCCATATCAATAATTATTAGGCAGATTCTTTTCTTCAGGCAAAATGGGCCAAAAAACGTCTGACAGACTCTGAAAAGTCAGAAAAAAAAACAAACAAACAAAAAAAACAACTGTGCACAGAATATTCTCCGGGATCAATAAAGTATTCTGATACTGATCATAGAACTATCTAACGTTTTCTTGCAAAAGGTCAACAGGGTTGAAAGAAAGTGTTGAAAGGAAAAAGATGCAAATTAACTTTCAGAGATTCATGAAAAATTATGTGTGAAGCTAATAGAAACCCATTGTCCTCCAGTGCTGGCATATTCCAGAACTGTAACCTACCTAGATTACCCAGAAGTACAAGGTGTTCAGTGCTCAGAGACATGACCAGGATAAGGAAGGTTGAAATGTGACCACCATTGAACAATACATATAAGTTAAAACGTAAAGACTGGGAAAATAAGCACATGAAGACTGATTTTTCAAAGGTTTTATGGACTGATGGAATCAGAGTGACTCTTGACGGACCAGATGGATTGGCCCGAGGCTGGATCAGTGTTGGGCACAAAGCTCCACTTCAATTCAGACGCCAAGGTGGAGGTGGGGTACTGGTATGGGCCGGTATCATAAAAGCTGAGTTAGTTGGACCTTTTTGGGTTAAAAAAGGACTTAAAATCAACTCCCAGAACTACTGCCAGTTTTTAGTGGACACTTTCCTCAAGCAGTGCTACAGGAAAAAGCTTGCATCTTTCAAAAAGACCATGATTTTTATGCAGGACAACATGCATCACATGCATCAAGTACTCAACTGCGTGGCTTGCCAGTAAAGGCCTTAAAGATGACAGGAAAATGACATGGCCCATTTCTTCACCTGACTTAAACCCTATTGGGAACTTGTGGGCTGTTCTTAAACGGGAGATTTACCATGAAGGAAAGCAGGACACGTCTCTGAACAGTGTCTGGGAGGCTGTGGTTGCTGCCGCAAAAAAAAAGTTGATCAACAGATAAAGAAATTGACAGACTCCAGTTAATGCAAGGCTTGTGACAGTTATTGAAAAGAAGGCTGGCTATATTGGTCACTGATTATATTATTGTGGACATGTTAGAGATGTTTATTTGTAAATTTTCGGTTGTTTGTCGATTATTTTTATTTTAACAGATGAAAATAAGCAAGTGAGATGGGAAAATATTCATTTTTTTATTTCGTTGCCTAATAATTCTGCACACCAATATTTGCCTTATAATTGTGTGCACTGAGATATTCTCTTAAGAAAGACAAAACCTGACTTTTCCCTTCTTAAAAATTCAGGTTTGAGCTTTATTAACATTTGGATTGAGTGAGAGAGAGCAGTAGCTGTTAAAATATCAAATGAATCGTCAAAAATACAACTTGCTTAATAATTGTGCATGCAGTGTGTATATATATATATATATATAGATATGTGTGTGTGTGTGTGTGTGTGTGTGTGTGTGTGTGTAGACACAGAATAAAGAGAAGAAATGCTTTTTTCCTTATATTTGATGGACATAATATATAAATCAAATATTTGGTGAAGTATTGAGGACCGACAGGTGTGTTTATTCCTGTGTAAGGTGGAAGTCACGTGACACACGGCTAACCTACTGTCGCTGTGTCACGTGACCCGGTAAAGCGCACTTGTGTGTCGGGTTTGTACCTAGTTTGGAGTGGCCTTGACAACGTGTAGGGGTACTTTACTTCAGAAAATCGTTCCAAAATGTACTTTATTTTATGATTTGTTATACAGTAAGCGTTTTGCAAACTTGAGTGCTTGTCTTTGTGCCTCTCGCGGGCGCGCGCGCGCGCCTCACCTGTCGACTATAATGAGGAAGTGCGCGTGTCAGTAAAGTAGAAGTCATTTCCGTCAATGGCAACTTTTATCGCTCTTCTTTTCTTTGCGAAGGTGTGTTTGCGTTTAATTCCGTATTCGCACTGGTGATATTGGGTTTTAAAGTGAGGCTGTGGAGAACAAGAGAGCGGTTTAGACGTTTAAACTGAACTGAGGGAATTAATCCAGGCTGCTGTCAGTCTTCTGAAGGTAAGTGGCGCAAACACTGACTATCTTTTTTCTTTACACCGCCCTGTTTACAAGCTGTATTACTGACAGTCTTCATGTTTTACTTCTGTAATAGGTTGTGTTTTCGACCCAACATTTATCCTTACACATGAAAATGAAGGCAGTGCCTGGATAGCCATGATAATATTTAGAAAAAAAGACATAACACACATTTAGCTTCTGTCTCAGACCACCCCGGTTTAGTTGTTTTGTACTGTAAACCTCTTGGTTGTTAGTATTTTGACTTTATTTTACAGTAATAACCCGCTGTTTAAAATAGCCGGTAGAGCCGGTTTGCTATTTAGGCCAGGTGAGTGTTTTGTCCTGCCCATTTTCCTCTTAAATTCATGGTGAGAAGCCTAAACATAATCCACAGAATTTAATTCAGGGACCCTTATCAGAATTTCTTAGAGAATCTGATGAATCTGATGAATAAATAAATCCAATCCGGAAGGTTAACAATCCAAGAGGAAAGAATGTTGTTCTTGCACAAACATCATTAATTGTTACATGACAAACATGGATGATGTACCATGTAGGTTCTTTTCCACAGGTGAAGGAGATTTGAAAGAATTAACAAGGTATCATTAATGATGGAGTTCCACTGAGAATGTGTTGTAGAGGGTGTGTAGGTTTAGTTGTTTGGATCTTTGTTGGTTAATATCTCCTGATTAGCCAGGTGTGTGTGGGGCGGGGACCATATTCCTCTGCCCATGGTCCTTGTATACCATACTAAAGCCGAGTAAACATATTTTAAACCGTATTTATTGCAAGTCATAAACATGTAACTGCTTACAAATACTACTGAGCACATGATTTCTATATGAAACTTGTCTGTGGGGCAGTGGTGGCCTGGTGGTAGGGTGTTGGATTACTGATCCCAAGGTCGGGGGTTCTAGCCCCACTATCGACGGGTTCTCACTGTGCAGCTAACTGGGTTATTAAATGCCGGCCATGTCTCTCACTGTTTATGGTGAGAGGCATGTAAAAGAACCATTGCTGATTTTCGTCAAGAGTAGATCTGCATAGCCGTCAGCGTGTTTTTGCCCTGTGATGGCCTGGTGAGCTGTCCAGGGTGTACTCTGCCCTCGCCCAGAGTCGGCTCCCCATGACCCTAATTAGAAATAAGCGGTTCAGAAAATGTGTGTCCCAGTAACCTCGCTTGCAAACTGCGCTGGTGTCTCGCTCTGGTATACATCTGTACGGCCAAAAGTATGTGGATCCGTTGGTATCACAATCATATGTTGGCCCTCCAAAAATTCTTTCCAGAAAGTTCGAAGCTCACAGTTGGGTGGAATATCTATATTGCCTCCACTGACTGTGTCTGTGACCACGATAACTCAAACTAATGGGCGGATTTCTACAAATCTTTACCTAATGTGGGTTTTGGGCCATTAAAGTACTGATTTAATTGTGGGGTAATCTGTGGTTTTGCAGGACTTTTTAAATTTATTACAACTTCCCTTCACTGGAATAAATGAACGGCTGCTGTTCTGGGCTCAAATCTGTATGGAGTTTGCATGTTCTCATCATGCCTGTGTCATCACGCTGGCATGGATTTCTTCCAGGTGCTCTGGTTTCCTACAATAGTCTGAAGGAATGAGGAACAGATCAACTGTCTACTCTAAATTGCTCTGCGGTGTGGATGTGAGTGTGATTGGCTGTCTGGCTCTCTATCTGTTAACCTCTTGATACACTGGTGACCTGTCCAGGATGTCCCTCACCTCTCGCTTAATGTCCCTGGGAATAGTTTTAGTTCACCTGCGACCTCCAACTGGATGGGTGGATTTAAGGGGCCCAGATATGTTATATTGGCAATTTTGAAGCAGGAGAACTTGAATGTCCTGCACAGAGCCCTAATGTTAACCCCACAGAATATTGTTGGAATGAACCATGTTTGCATGACCCTCTTGTATTTCCCCTTTGCTTGTTTTTATTATTTTAGATTGATTTTGGGACCTTAAATGACCTGCATGTGAATAAACTATCCCAAAGTAGCTAGTAGCAAGAAAGGCAGAATCAAGAGTTTTAAAAACATCAGGAAGGTGATTAGGCGGTCCTGAGTGGAGTTTGCATGTTTCCTCCTTGCTTGTGTCGGTTTACTCTGTGTACTCCGGTTTCCTCCCACAGTCCAAAGATATGCACATCAGGCTAATTGGCAGTTCCAAATTGCCCCAAGGTGTGGATGTGTGAGAGTGTGTGTGTGTGTTGCCCTGTGATGGTCTGGGGAGCTGTTCAGGGTCTACCCTGCCTTCGCCCACTGTTGGTTGTGATACAAGTAGAAATCTGCAGGATTTTAATGTCCCATAATGGAAAACAGTTGCTTAATGTTTCATCATAGGAGCAGTCAGTGACTGCCTGAGTTGAGAATGTCTGCATGACACATTTAAAAAAAACGTTTCCTTGTTTTCCATTTAATTGTGAACATAATGCATACTCTTGCTTGACCTGATTGATTTCAAGTATCTTTTGATCAAACATGTCTTGACCAACTGACACACCAAAGACAAGATGAGTTCTGTACTTCCTGTGTTTTTGTTTCCCAGAAATCTAATTCATTTTGGTGGACCTGTGTTGCATTGCTTCCATGTACTTTTTGCCCCGTAACACAGATTCTGTGTGGTTTATCTTCCATGGACATGCATCCTAGCTCCTACCATTTGGCATGTCTCAAATGCCACTGGTGTTCCTGAAATATATGCAGTCCTCCCTGTTGCCATCGATGGCCAGCACGACTGGCTCCTATGCATCCTCACCCGAGGAGAAGGCCATCTGGGACATGTTCACCCTCCTCATACACATTGTGGCACCCAGGCTCATGATGCATTTTGAGGAAATATCAGAGTAGGCTACATGGTTAAATAAATAAGTGTGAGTCATTGAGAATGCTTGACGACATGTCACCCCCACTTTTGGAAGGCATTATCACACTTGCCTCTTGAAAGGAAGTCACTTTATATTGCTAAGCTGCAAACTCAGTGGTAATTCAATTGGAATTAAGGGACCTTTAAAAGTGGGTTCTCACTCCAAGTCTGAGTCCAAATATGACAGACAGATATATTCTCATCTTAATCAGAGGAGGATGAGCCCTGGCTCTCACAGCAGGGGGTCTGCCAGGAAGACACTGAAGAGGAATAGACCACAGATGTCTTGCTTACTGGCTGGAGGGCAGTATGGAATCTCATCTTATGAACCAGTAGTGAACTGTAATATCATGGGCCTCTCTCAAGAGTGGCTATGTGTTTGAACCTTGAGTTTCTGTCAAGTCCATGATGTCATCTTTAAATGCAGTATAAATATGTATGTATTCATGTATAATCACCTGTAACTATGAATCGCTTAATACGAATCTTTTATATCTCTTCCATGGAACTGCCATGTTGCTCCACTACAGTAGCCCAGAATTGACAAATCTACAGAGAGCGCCTTTTGCGTTTCACATTATTACAATAGAAGGTGTTTCTGTGCGGCATATGTGTGTGTGGGTTTCTGCCAGCTACTCTGGTTTCCTCCCACAGTCCAAAGGCATGCAAGTTAGGCCAACTGCATATTCTCGATTGCCCCTGAGGGCGAATGGTGGTGTGTCTGTGTTGGCCCTGTGATGCTCTGGCAAACTGTTCAAGGTGTAACCCACATTTGCTCGCAGCCAGATGGGATTCAGCATCCTTGTGACCCTGATGAAGAATAAAGTAGTTCAGTAAATGCAATAAAATGGGAGATTATTACAATAGTAAGAAGGTGAAAGGAAGAATACAGATGTTAAGTCAGTGTTTTTGGTGCTGCTGACAAAGTTTGTGAACCCACTTTTTGTAAAATGGAGGATAACACTTATTATTGATTACAAAAAAAATCAAGGATGTCTGAATGTAATCACTTGGAATTACATGACATGCACCTTACAGACATTCACTGTGTGCTAATACATACTTGGTAAGGGAGTGGCTTTGATTTGGTTGTATTCTACACACTGAAACTTTAATACCTATTAATTGACTTTGTAAGGTTCCAAGAGAGAAAACAACCTTTTGAGTGCTGAGGATCTTCACTTTTTAAACTGAAAGCAGCACACTGGATGATGGATGGCATGACCGTGACTACCAAACATTAAATGTCACACAACATGGAGCATCTCCTACTCATGTGCAATATTTAAAGGCATGCTGCTGCTCCCTGGCCTTTTCTGCACACCTTTAACCTTTTGGTTTCCTGTGGCTTGAGAGCACAGTTGATCTCCCGACACCCTTCCAGTAAAGGCTGGTTCTTAATGGTGCTGTATTCTGCATTATCCAGGCTACCTCTGATTGTTCGGAGGGAGGTTAGACTTTCATTTAGCTCTACCAAGGAGGTCATGTCTTACCGTCGGTTTGTATGATTGTTAGCAGGATTGAAGAAAATGTTTTGTGTTGATTTTCATGCCATTTCTATCAGGGGTGGGGCTTTGATTCTTCTTTAATCTTCATTTAATTGAGGCAAATGAAATCATGATTAAAAATTTGTATTAAATCTTAAAACCGCTTTTACATTAACAATCTGAACTAGCAGATCCCAGTCGACATCAAAAGCTGTAGAGTGAAAGCACCCTGAAGCACAGCTTTTTCTCTTTGCTTTTGTTTTTATATTCTGGTAAGAGAAATATAAATGTTGCTGGTTATTACCTCTGCCACAAATCTGAGTTTTGGAAAAGGTATTGTAGTTGGCGGTGTTTAGTTTGCTGGCACAGATTTTCGTCAAACTTGGTGGGGACATAACCCCAATTGAGGCCTAAAGATAGTTTGGTTTTGGAATGTCATGGTCAAAGGCAAAGGTCAGAACAAGGTCTTGAAGTTTTGGCACTGATGACTTTGAAGCAAGTGCCAATAGACATGCCTAATAGAAAACCATCTATGGGCTTTCATATATAACAATGACCTTGACTTACCTTAAAAGGTCAAACCACAGCTCCTGCTTCAAATGAAAGAGTCCCCCCCCACACAAATAGATAATTAAAACTATATCGGGCCTATTTCCTACATTATCCATGTGAGGTGGGGGTGCCTTGTACTTTCAGTGCCCCTCAAATATTGTTTTTGTGTTCAGAGCTATTCATGTAGGCAGTCTTTTTTTGCTTCTATCAAAACAGTCATTTTTAGCTGTTGAACTAAAATTGAAAATACAGAATTGATGCTTTTAATCTGTGTAGGTTCAAATCTGTTTTTTTTTCATCCCCATCAGATCATTTCATGTTTTTCATCCCCATCAGATGGATGAAATGTTGAATGACACTGTTAACAGTACTTTGAGGATGAGTACAGATGACACCATGAACGATTCAGCCTCTCCTTCTTCACTTTTGCGGTCCAACATTTCCAACAGAGAAAACGTGACCATAGTCGTATCGGAGAACGGGGCTCCGATAGAAGAAGGGATCTTTCTGAACACTGTTGCTGCTCAGGCCCTCACAGGAATATTTGTTTGGTCTGCGCTGCTCATCACGTGTCACCAGGTAAGCTTCTTTTTGGGTCGGCTCGTGTCATGTTTACATTTGTGTATTCTTCCCAAAATATAATGGAAGTAAATCTGAAAAGCAGGTAAGAAAGGTTTTTAATGGTTTAGTGTCCAGCATGCTAGGAAAGAGGTCAGGACAATGGAAAGCAAATTGGCTAGGTGAGGAACACGTCCTTTGTGTGGAGCCGCATGGTGTCCCTTCTCTCCACCCTTGCCTTCAGGTGTTTAACGATTCACATCGTAGGTCGTGAAATTTGAACATGCTAAAGTCAAAGCCATCTTTATGCTTTTTCTTAATGAATTGCAGCAGTAAATACAAACCTGCTGACTACTGCCAAGCAGTTATTATGCTATATGTGGATAACTGATCTGTCTGTAGCTCTCGATGTGCACCAGCTCATTCTAAATTTTGTTTATTTTTACTGATATAATAAGCGTCATGTTTCTGGGGAGGCTGTTCACTAGATTTTTGGGGTATGTCTGTGTCTATTACTGTGTCTAACTAGTGTCTATTCAGCCGCAAAAGCTGTAGTAAGATCATTGATGTTTGGTAAGTTGGTTGATCCAGTTCATCCCAGAATTACTCAGTGGGGTTGAGGGCAGAGCTCACACTCCAAACCGTCTTTTAGTTCCAGTATTAAAAAAAATAGATTTTGTTTTATGTTGAAGACACAAGCTCTGGGCCATATACTGTACTTCGCATTATCCATTGTGAATGTGCATACGGATTTAATAACGTAATATTAGTAGTATAGTCCAGGGGTCTCCAAACCTGTTCCTAGAGAGCTACTATCCTGCAGATTTTCTGCAGATAGGTAGCTCTCCAGGTACAGGATTGGAAACCCCGGGTATAGTCCTCCACATCTTTAGCAAGTTTTTAGGTTAGAGCTAGGCTTTACACTGTTACTGGATACATTTTGAAATGAAATCTAAAAGCCTTTTACAAGAGCTTATTCCAACTTGAAATGTAAATCAGTCACAAATTGTATTGTATCAGCAATAGCACTATATTTCGATTACCATTATTATTGTTATTATGATACTATATTTCTTCTAACATTATGGCACCACATTTAGAGCAGTGAGATGTTTGAGTGTACCCAAGGCCTGTGATTAAACTGCATTTATTTGTTACATTGTTCATTTTTCTGCCTTGTGCTGTATAAGCATTTTATTAAGCAATATTACAGTTATGAGCATAATGCAGAATGTAACTTATATATCAGTAATATGGATAATTGCACTATAATGAAACAGTAATGAGAGCCTTTTAAAGTATGTTTAATATTAGAGGGTACACATTTTCTGGATAAGCCTGCATTCATTTTAATATTGCATATGTACTGTATATATAGTTCTGTGCAAAAGACTTGGGCACATGCAGATAAATGTTACAGAGCAAAGGTGCTTTTAAAAATAATGAGAGAAAATGTTTCTACCAAAAAAAAAAATCACTATAAGGGGTAGTGTAAGCAATAATGAATGAAACCTAGACGAAGCAAAATGAAAGGACTCCACGGTTTTGCAACAAAATGAGCTGTACTTTTTACTAAGCATCTTGCAATACCAGCCACAGTTCTTATGAAGGTTTTAATTGCTGCACCTAACCCAGATGTTTGTGTGTGTGTGTTTAAAAGCTGGTCTCTTCCGTAATATGCTTGTGCTCCTTATTGACACACATGCATGTTTCAACTCATAAAATAAAAATGTAATAAATATTTAGGCGCTGCCTAAAATTGAAGCATTTTAGTGTCAGTAAAAGAAACAGCTATAACTTTCTGCCTTTTCAATGTATTTGAAAAGTAATTTCTCCTCAAGAAGAAAAACCATTGATTAAATAAGAGAGTTTCCTGCGAATGCAGTCACAAGCATGAGGTTGCCTGTGTGGGCACGTGAGCGCAGGCACGAAAACAAAATCGAGCTCATGGCTTCATTGCATTTGCGTAAGTATGGAGTGGAGCTTCGCTATTAAAGTTTAAACTAAAAAGAGTGCCTAATAATTATTATTATTATTTTTTTTTGCACTACAGGTACAGCTAAGTCCATAAGTATTTGGACAGCGTCAATTTATTTTTTCTTTTTGGCTCTGTATACCAACACAATGGATTTCAAATGAAGCTGTAATTTATGGTGTTTAACAGAGTGTTTCAACAACCTTTTAGGAATTACAGCCATTTTTACACACAGACACACACCCCTTTCAGACACTCAAAAGTATTTGGACAAACATTATTCTAATAATTACATACCTTACAGGAAGGGCACGATCTGATTATGCCGCTATCTCCAGACTAAAAAATATTATCCCAAGTGGATAATGCATAAGTCAAAATGACAGACACTCACGTTTGTCATAGTCATTTGGAGTAGGCAGCATCAACATTGCCGGGCTGAATTTGAATGAGTAGGCTCTGCCATTAGCTACACAATGCTATTAGCATTGTTCGTGCAGAGCTCAACTTGCCTGCCTCTGTCGTGGGTAAAATATATTAATATATACTATAAATATCTTGTTTCAGTTTGCTTTTCTTTGTCTTCGTATAGAACTTGAGCACAAAATGAGGTTTAAAGAGATGCTGTTACACATATCTTAGCCTATGCACCTAATTGTGCATGTGCTCAGAACTCACCTGTGTTCATCATTATTGTCACATTTTAGTGTGCTTTTTTTGTGTTTTCTTGTTTATAATAAAACAATTATGCACTTGAGGCTTAGTGGGTGTCATTGAATAGTCTCTTTCAGTGACATTCACCTCATATTTAGCACATACTTATAAATGTAAGCATTTAATTAATGTTTAATACTTGGAAGCAAATCCTTGTTTGGGCAAATCCTTGACTGTCAAAAGTATGAAACCCATGAACTTCAGCAAATGCTTATTTTCCTCCCTTATACTTTACCAGGTCTTTACTGTAGCCATCTTCATTTGCTACTTGTTTGTGGGTCTTTGTGATGTCAGTAAGTGAAAAGCATGCTTAATTTAGTTGACTGATTTAACCATTTTAAGTCAAGTCAGTTTTATTTGTATAGCGCTTTTTACAATTGACATTGTCACAAAGCAGCTTTACATAGTAAAA
>JAOUQZ010000028.1:13205483-13216399 GCA_028564935.1 Neosilurus hyrtlii | reverse complement strand
CATTGTCACAAAGCAGCTTTACATAGTAAAATTAAATTAGGGAGGAATCTAAAAATTTTTCTCTACAACCCCCTACATCCCTAATGAGCAAGCCCGCGGCGACAGTGGCAAGGAAAAACTCCTTCAGTTGACACGAGGAAGAAACCTTGACAGGAACCAGGCTCAGGAGGGAACCCATCCTCATTTGGGTGAAGCCATAAAATACAATTTAAGAACATTCCATTTCTTTGCATTAAGAAATTCTTTGGTTGCCTTCATTATTCTTATCCATCTGTACTCTGAAGCGCCTTCCTATCTGTTTTGAAACATTTGACTGAGTTTGAGCAGAAAGTATAACTCTCTTCTTTTCAGAATTCATCCTGCATCAAAAACCACATCAGTAAAAACCTGTGACCACTGGTAGTCATGCTTACCATGACCCATATTCACCATGATTAACAGATGATATGGTGTGGTTTGGGTCATGAGCCCTTTTCTTCATGCACTTTTCCTCCCATCAGTCTGGTACAAGTTTTGATTTCAACATTTTCATTTCATTTTTCCAAAGAGTATTGTCCAAAGGCTTTCTAGCAAAGTATAATATGGCTTTTCTGTTTTTTCTTGTTCTGTTTTCTAATTATCAGTGGTTTTCATCCTAAAGTAAACCCCCTGTATTTATGTTAACAAAGGACTTTTTGGCTCCCGAGTGGCGCATCAACAAGGTGCACTACTATCAACCCAGAGATCGCTGGTTCGACTCCGGGTTGATGCCGCAGCCATTCGTGACTGGGAGTCCATGGGAGCTAATTGGCCGAGCTCTCACGGGAGGGAGGGATGGCATACGCTCACTTCCCTGTCACTCACAGCGATCACCAGCCAATCATGGGTAACTGGGAGCTCATTCGTACGAGGGGGCAGATAGCGCTTTCCTTCCGAGTGTGTTAGGCCGCCCCTAAATACGAATGTGCAACAGTTCAAAAAGAGGCGGGCGGTAGCATCGCATGTCACGGAGGGAGCGTGTACTTGCTCGCGCCCCTCCCTGGTCGGTGGTGGTCATGTGATAGGCAGGGCAAGAGTTGATGGGTGGGAATTGGAAACGACTAGATTAGGAAGAAAAATGGGGGGAAAAAATCCCCCCAAAAAGACTTTTTGAAAGTAGACATATAACAATCATTTGCCTAGATTATTATTATTTATTATTGTTGTTTATTTGTTTATTTATTAAATTTTATTTATTTGCTTCATTTCAAATCCATTGAGGTGTGTAGAGAGACAAAATTACAGAAACCGTAACTCGTCAAATATATATGGACATACCTGTATATGCACTGATCCGCCCTAACAATAAAATCGCCTGCCTATATATTCTGGTACCTTTCTGTCATAATGAGCATTAAATATTTCTGCAATTTGTGCTGTTCTCTGGGATCAGACCACACATGCTAGCCTTCATTCCCCATGTGGGTGAGTGAGGACTAGGTGCTCCTGAATCTGTTCTTCACCATTTCTTCTCCTAACACTTCTGGTAGAAACAAACCACTGGAAAACCATCCACCCCAACTTATGCTCTGTGGTTTTTGATTTGATTTTTGGTTTGGAGATGCTCTCACTAAGTCGCCTAAACATAATAATTTGGCTATTTGTCACTCTGCCCTTTAGAATTTCCAATTTTCCTGCTTTCAGCACATCAACTTTGAAAACTGAGTGTTCTCTGCCTAATATTTTCCACCCTACAACAGATAACCGTGTAATTAGATGATCTGTTATTAACTGTACCTCTCAGTGCTTTTGGCTGTTCATTGTATATATGTGTATGTAAAGCATAATATACTATTTTATTGGAATTTTGTTTGGGTGAAAGGTAGTCATTCCGTAGATTTGCTGATACAGTTCCACTATCCACGTGTACTTCTTGTTCATGACATGACCCATAAAAATGTAATATCAATTCCTCCTTTACATGATGTATTCTGTAATCGGGCTGCTAGAACAGTAGTGATGGGAGACTGGTTCAGAGGATGAGTTTCTTTTGTGCAATGCCTGGAGGGCACCTGGAGGACATGTTTGATTGCCTCCGAAGTCTTTTGTCCTCCCTCCAGAAAGTATAATGCCTTTGAGAAGCAGGAGGTTTTCAGACAGCTTATACAATGACATGTTGGCGTTAAGCCGGAAAATGAATCTCTATGAACCATTCTCCCTTCACTATATAAAAAAAAAAAGTCTGTGCAGTTTCATTTCACTATGTATATATCTAGCAGCCAAGCAGTTTGTCCAAGCAGACGTCATATACACAGCAGCCAGTACAGGAGTGTTGGAAAGGTTTTGCAAAGAAAATGTATGTAAATCCTGAATAGATTTAAGCAGTCTTTTCCCCTCAGTCATGACGTCAGTCCTCTATACTTACTTAAAGTGTAAGGCTGAGGTTTTGTTCCTGCAGTGCTGGTTAGGCTCGACAGCACCTCAGCCAACAGTGACGTGTGTTAGAAATGAGATCACGGTCCCTTCTCTGTTTATATTTTCTCTCTGTTGATCTATTTTGCAGATCATTGAAATCACAGATTTTTTTTAGACTTCTTGTAAAAAAAAAAAAAAAAAAAAAAAAAAATTTCACACATGAAGACGAGTGAAAAACTAGCTTAGTCACTCCATACAATATTTCCTGTTACTGATTGCACTCGAAAAGATTGAATCAGAAAAAAGGTCTTATGAACACTAGCCCAATAAACCCACAGGCCTGCGATGTATTTTAGCATAGCTTAAAGGTCATATGCTTTCACTACCATATATTCGTGTGAGTACTTTTAAGGGGGGAAAAAAAAAATTCTGCTTTTTGCCTGTTCTTGAATGCTGAAGAGGTGTGTGGCAAGAGATAAAAATCCAGTGTGCATTCATTTCATTTAAAAGAAATAGGAAAGGAAATACTGAGCTTTGAGCGGGATGGCCAGTATATCAGACATCACAGGTGCTCTATTCAAATAAAACTGCTGATGTATGCATTTCTAAAAATGTTCCCAACATATTTGTACAGTTCTTCCCAACGGTCACATATGGATTTTAATACTTCAGATCAGTATGCTTGGATGGGAATAATTTTTGAAAAGGTAGTACAGTAGACTTGGCAGCCATGTGGCTTTGTCTAAAACAGCGGCCATTCCATTAGTTTCATTAATGAAAACTGCTGACACTGGAAAATCTAATCCATTAGAACAAAAGCAAGGCTTTATGCCTGTTGTCAGTAGGCCGGATTATACTGTAAAGTGTGTGTGTGTGTGGTTCAAAATGAATAAAATTGGAAACAATACTATGTCTAACTTATGGCTAGGTCCATAATTATTTGGACAGTGACTGTTTTTTCAATTCAGTGGCCGAGTTGGTCAACTCAGTTGAGTGTAGACAAAAGAAAGACAGACCTATAGACAGTTAAACACCAAAGGTGGTGCAGTAAAGGTCTGGCAAAGAATCTCATCATCTTCCGCTTGATCCGGGACAGCAGCCTAAGCAGTGAGGTTCAGACGTCCCTCTAAAAGGGAGGAAAATCAGTATTTGGTGACTTAAAGCAGACATGGACTGTAAGTGATTTGCAGTGAGGTACATAGGCATTCCCTATGACCTAAACCTGTGTGTGGGGTAGGTAATTTGCATATGTGACCTTTGACCTTGGCACTTGACCTTGAACATGTTAAGTTTTTCCGGGCCATTGCTCTGCTCATATGCATGGTAACTTTCTGAACTTTTGCATAGGCACTCCCTATGACCTAAACCTATGCGTAGGGTGGCTAATAAAATGTTGATTGTCCGAAACTGTTAATATGGGGGATGGCTTTTGTCCTTCGTGCACTTGAGGCATCTTGTCTGAAAGATTATAACGTTCTATAGAATGGCTATTTAAAAAAAATTGCCTAATGTTTTAGTTTAAAAGTGAGCACTGATTTGTCACATGTGGGGTGGTAACGAAGACAAGAAAGCACAAAATTAGGTTAGATTAATTAGATTCACTCCTTTTTTTTCTTTTGGCTCTTAATCTTTGATCCCATATTTGGTCTTAAATGTTCTTACCCATTGGCTACCTGTCTGCTGTCACAGGACCAAGACCAATAGGGAAGGGTGGGGCATGCAAAGGCTTCCTCCCAAGATGCTTGAGGCCAATCCCTTCATCTTTTTATAAAGACGATCAGCAGAAAGTGTAATCTCCCCCATTCTGCATGCATGAGCTCACAGACACCTGTGATTCATTAGTGATGCTCTGATTGACAAGGGAGGAAAATAGACCCCTCCCACTTTAGAGCACAGCCAGTTTTGCTCAGATGGCTGTGGCATCATCAAGATTCAAACTAGCAATTTTCCAATGATTGAGCGAATACTAAACTATGCCCTTATCAATGTGGTGCTTGTTTACAAATCTGCTCCTGCACTTTGGATGGAATATCACAATGAGTTATCCACAGCCAGATGTCCTTGAATAAAAGTCTAAAATTAAGATAATAAAATCATATACCATTTTACTGCTTGTGCTTTCAAATGACAGACTCTGATCACAAATAAATACATCACACTCTGTAACAACAACATGTACAACCAGTATAGTAAAGAATAGTGACAAATCTCCAAGTTACAGAGTCAGTGGAAGGAGTCATTTAGTCTCTTTTACCTTCAGCTTTGCAAAGGATAGCCTATTTCTCTTCCTGCACTCGCCTTGGTTCTCTAGAGCACCTTCATGAATTAATCCTCTGCCCACGTGATAGCCAAGCCTGGGAAAAACAACCTTTTTTCATCTGAGTCATCGTCTGTGCATATAGAGACAGGATGATGGTCTGGGTTTGTGACTGTACAAAATCTCTCACATGAAACACTCTCAAGGATTTTCAAGTACCCCAAATCATCCTGAAATCTAAGCTAAATGAGTTTCTTATTTTTATGAATAATATTTCCCAAGGCCAGTGTGATTTACAGAATAATTTCACATAAAAATCATACTTCTACAAGTGTAATGATTAACTGTGGTATGCAACTTGGGTGTGATAAAACAGCAGGTAAAAGATAATGTTAGTGCCCAGGTTCCCGTCAGGATATGTCACTGGAACAAAGGTACAGTAGGTGGATCTTTCTTGTGGATTGGTTTTTATTCTGCATTTTTATTGCTGTTTTTGTTTTCTTTAATCCTGACCTTCACATTGATCAGTGATCTGTTTAAGATCCTTTTTTTATTTTATTTTATTTTTTTAAAATCAGGCTCATAATTTCCCGACCCTTTTAATCTCATTTTATTTCTAGGATTGAAACCAACTGAAATCATTCATTAAATTTTCAAAGTGTTTAATCCTACAAGGGTCAAAAAACGTGGGGAAACCCACGTTAGCCCATGGAGAACGTAGCTCCACTCAAATACATCCGTGACGAATTGAGGAATCGAACTACTGCCACTCGATTTAAAATCAGTTATTATTTATAATGCTTATCGGCAACCACAGAATATCTATACATGGTAACTCGACAGAGTAAACCACTTGTTTTCCCCACTGACAGATTCCTATTATGATCATAAGTGTCTGTCAACATGGAAAGGATCCCTACAGAGACCCACCTGTGTCTGTTTACCTAAAAAAAATCTGAAAAAGGAGTGTAGAAGCTTTCTACACTCATTATTTTTACCCTTTTCCTTCTGGTCCCTGGCTCAGCACCCCCTTTAGCACATGTAGTCGACTGTTACACCTTTGTTACTTTGGGAATAGACTTCTTCAAAGAGAAAGGTAGAAACAGTCTTTCTTTACAGTTATTGGGGTAAACAGACACCCATATATCTCTGGAGAGATCCATAGCACGCCGTCAGATACTTAATAACATTATGGACCTGTCCATGGTGAAACCAAGTAGTTGATTTTGGTGTGGTTGTTTGCCCTGTAGGATTACAGTGTATAGCCATTGTGCGGTTGCTAGTTCCAACTTAATACTGGAGAAATTTTTGTCCCTAATTTTTAATAAATAAATAGGGGAACTAATCAGGTAGGACTACAGGCTCCAGCATAAACAATGCCTGTGTTTTTCTTTAATAATTACATTCTATTTTTCTACCAGACCTTGAGCAGTTATATTTGTCCAAGGAAAAAAAAACTTGGAGAAATATTTTTGTATTCATATTCTGTTTTTATTATGTTTATAATAGTGTGTGTGTGTGTGTGTGTGTGTTTTTTTTTTTAGATCTACTTGCATCTGAGGTCATACACAGTGCCAAACGAGCAGCGTTACATCATCCGCATCCTCTTTATTGTCCCCATTTATGCCTTTGACTCCTGGCTTAGCCTCCTCTTCATCAGTAATGACCAGTACTATGTCTACTTTGACTCCATCCGTGACTGCTATGAAGGTAGGTAGCTTTATTTCCCCTTTATAGACATGTCTTTACTCACTAAGCCAGCTGTACTCACATGTTGCAATGTTGCAGATATCCAACTGCCCAAACTTGTTTCTCTCAACATTTTTTATACTACAAAGAAGATACTTCAATGCAGTTTTATTGTATCTGTTTTCATAATTTTTTTCCCCCACCATCCTCTCCTCTGTAAGACGATAAAAATTAGAGCATGTTTATCCCGGTTATAAATGTGCCTGATTTTAGTAGTAGGGGGTTTATTTATTTATTTATATTTTAACATAAACCAGTAGAATTGAAATGAGTAGAGTCATTTAAAGGAATTGTAGTTTGTAATGTCAAAGAGGCATTTTCATTATTCTTCTTGGCTCCCGCATAAAATATTCATGAAGTCTGAAAGTAATTTGTATTAAATAAAGGCAATGTGCACAAGCATGGAAAGGTTTCATGCAAATAACTTGCTCTCAATACATTATTTACTTTTTTTTAAATTGTCATCTCATGTATAGTTTTTTTTTTGTTTGTTTTTTTAAGATTCACTCGAAGAGAGGGAAAGAGAGAGAACCTTTTAATGTTTAGACCTAGTAGCCACAGTATATCACAACAGATCAATGACAATCTTGTTCTTTAATGTGCTCTGTGTTAAAAGACACTTTCTTGCCCTTTTCTATAAATATATAAGTGAAGCAGACATAAGATGATGCAAATTCTTTATATTTTGTTCCTCTCAGCTTTTGTAATCTACAACTTCTTGAGCCTGTCCTTTGAGTATCTCGGTGGAGAGAGTGCAATCATGGCTGAAATACGAGGAAAACCGATTCCGTAAGTGCATTACAATCCTTTCCGGAAGCATAGACACCCGTTACCACATGGATTGATTGCATAACTACTGTGATTCCTGGAAATGTAAGGAATGTTTCTTCAGTGCTTCAATTACAGTGATTGCTGTGGTCTAAACTAGTTTACCTGTATTGGTGGTAATAATTATTTTATTTTTATTAATTTTTTAAATAAATTATGATGTTGAGAAGGAAAAAATGTCTCAATGGCAGATTGCATAGACTTGTGGCTCAAAAAGTCACCTAGACGTTAGATATTGTCTTGTTTTTTTTTTTATCTGTCACTTTCTTTCTAAGCACCTGCCTGGATTGAATTCCAGCCCTGTTGGGTTTTATCACAGTGCAGTCACATCAATTTGTTTCCAGCTAAAAAACAAGAAACTATTTATTTGTCCAGTGTTTTGTTAATATAATACTATTTTCTTTGGAGAAAATACAGTGAAAGTAAGTCAGTTGTGCTTTCAGTCAAACTACTTTTTAGTCAAACTACTATTTCTGCTTAGCTCATTTACCTTCTTTATCACTGTTGGTGTAAACATATCACTTTATCATGGCGTATACCACAAACCTTTTTTATTTTTTTTTGGCATCATTATATACACCTGAAACAGAACCTTATTAAACTGCGTTTTAAATACAGACCCGGTTCTTGCTTCATGCATGGCTCAGAATGGAACTAAATGTAATCTCCATGTACCATCGTGAAACTGACATGCCTCATCAAACACACCTGACTGAAAAACACTCCAGGTGTTCCTGAAAGGCACTGATTAAAAACTCTGAATGTGGAGGGTGGTAGATTTTTAGGAACGCCTGGTTTAAGGCTTTTAATGTTGTTGGGGTGTTTCCCCCCCTCCTGTGTGCATTTCTAATAATATTACACTAAGGGTTTCTAAAAGCTCCCTGTAGCCCTCTTTACTTTAAGAAGCAATACCCAAGCAAAGGAGTTCTAAAGGAACAGCTGAATTTATTCTGCTCTAATCAGAATCACTACAGTTATACGCAGATGGGGACTAATTAGCATTTTGTTTGTAAGGAAATCGGCTACATCCGTGCTCATTTACAGTTAAGGAATGTGCTAAAAGTCCCAAACCAGCATCCCAGCTTATTTGTGATTTGTGCTATTTATTTTATTATTTTTGCTTTTTTTTTAATTTAGCATAATAATCTACTGGGCTTTTTAATTTGCTTTGAATGTTTCGCTTTTGTTCTGTGAATTAAAAAAGTGGGGACGTAAGGGGAAAATGTCCCCCTTCTTGTGCATTCATGTTCATAAAGAATGGCTTGGGCTGAATTCAAATACAGATACATTCATACTATTATCACACAGAAGCAATACATAGGATGTCTGAATATTCAGTAGGTATACAAAGTAGAGAGATTTTTCATAGAATAGCTATGTTAGCTGATGTCAGAGTGCCGAATAACAAGCTTTGTGCTTTGTGTTTTTAAGTTTTTTATTAGGGATGTTTGTGCTGGCCATAAGCAAGTTTTTCCATTTATTATTATCCTTATTGTTATTATTAGTATTATTATTTGGGGCAAACTAGTATTTCATGGCATGGCTTTCTGATTAGCTGGCCTTCGCCCACTGCCCCCAGAGCGCTATTGCCGCCCATCCCGATCTGGCACCCACATGAAAGCCTGGCAAACAAGTTTTCTGGGTATATGTAGAGTCATATTCTCCTGAAGTCTTTTTGGTGTTCGGTGCACTGCTCCATGATAATTACTGTGGTGCAGAAACATGCTAATTGTTTGTCAACCGTAAAATGAAAAGTTTGAGCTTGTTACCTTCTGTATTTCTCTACAACACACGTTTTCCAACTCTTTCGGCATCTTCGTGCACTTTCCATGTGCACATACAAACAATAATATATTGGAAAATTAGTAAAACTGGCTTGCTGTGGCAAAAGATAAAATACAAATTTTACATATATTACATTGGTGATGAGCACTTTCTATTCTGAGGCATTTGACATTAATCTTTGTTGCTGAAAATTTTTAGGCCCGACATGGAAATGCGTTGGATGATCTACAAACCTGTAGTATGTGAAGACACCACACTACAGTGTTCTATAATTTACCTTGAGCCTTGCAATTACTAAAGAAGAATTATTCCACTGAAGGAAAATAGCAAATAAATTGCTGGTCCGAAGTGAAGCCAGTGTCTAAGACAAGAGAAACAAATGTAACACTTTTTATTAAATCACACTTAAGCCCATTATGTAGCATCTGGTATGAGGATCCTGATTTACTTTATTTTTGTGAACAAGAAAACATTCAGGTTAAAGGACAGGTCAGATGGCGATGGTGTAGGCCTGAGCTTATTACTGGTTTGTATACTCATCGAACATGCCACAGGGATGACCGGGTTGTTCATACTAAAGTGAGGTTAGTACATACTGAGTATTCAGATGCAGCCAGGGTGTAGACAGAGGAAAGAAGCAGCCTTTGGATCATATAAGGCAAGGTTTCCTAGAAATCTCCCACCTCTCAAAGTGCCTGTATATATCTCACTTATTTAATCTGTGTCTCACTTTGCTTTCTCCTCAGGTCAAGTTGCATGTATGGCACCTGCTGTCTGGCTGGAATAAGTTACTCTATTGGCTTTTTAAGATTCTGCAAACAGGTTTGTTTCTTTTCCTGATGAGTAATCATCAGAACGATGTAGCGTGAAGCCTGCTGTGTGTATTAGACATTTCATTTGCTACCTCTGTCACTGGGAATAACATCACAGCTGCTGAAGGTTAAGCACGTAGGTTATGTGCTGTATTATGATTTACAAAGAGCTGAATTAAGTTTTGCACAATGTTCAATAGCTGCCTGAATATAAATGCCAGTATGTAATCTTCAGAGGTGGTCTGCCAGCACTCGCTGTTTGAAAAATTTGCCAGTGGCAAAATTGAAGAGGATTCATGACTATATACTGAATATATTGAAATGCCAGAAACCAGCAACATTCATTCTGTTTTTTCTCAGAATGAGAAATAAAAACAGTGCAGAAATGTTTGCCTTGGGATGTTCCGTCACTGAAACTGTCCTATAACCTGTTTTTTTTCTAAATCATAAAGCAGCAGCCACACAATTTTTCCCAGTCCTTTTTCCTTCAAATAACATTCAACAGAAAAAGCTTAAAAAGAAAAAAACAATGAAGACTAGGTGTGATCAACTTTGTTATAAACACAGAGAAATAATAGGAGCTGTCAGAATGATGCTGTCTGCAAAGGAAACGGAGAAGCTCCCAGCACTCGGAGCATAACGCTGATGGAAATTGGATTCGAGACTCCGCTTCAAAACAGTGAATAGTCTGTGAAATGAACTTTTTTTAGATAGAAAAATGGAAACTGCTAAACACATGGTTCTCTTTGACTGGACAGCTACGTGGCCGTTTTTCAAAGCAGCACCTTGCACTGTGTTCAGACGAGAGCTCAGCTGAAGCATACTGAATGAGCAGCCTTTTTTACTTTTGTATTGTTTACTGAGTGGCCTGCTTTGATGAGGGAGTTCTTTTTAATTAACTTGATATTGCACTCCTGCATATATGAGACCTGACTGATTATTGCCTTGGTGCATATTCAAATTGCACTCAATGAGACTGACCCAAAAACAAATTTTTTAAAGAGTATCAACAATTTCAGTAGTGTCATTTAGTGTTGTTAATATATATATATATATATATATATATATATATATATATATATATATATATATATATATATATATATATATAT
>JAOUQZ010000028.1:13186613-13202087 GCA_028564935.1 Neosilurus hyrtlii | reverse complement strand
AATTTTAGACGCAGCTCACTAGTGAGTTGTGCTATTTTTAGAACAGGCCTGCAGGCAACTTATGTGGTCCTTGGGGGCGATCTGGTGCCCACGGGCACCGTGTTGGTGACCCCTGGTCTAGACTATTTATGGTTGTTTGCCTTTTTGATTTTCAAATTCTATTTTTCTTTCTATTTAAACTAGTGGGTTTTCCCCCCCAGAAGATTACCACATTGCATTATGCAGTGATTCCAAACACTATAAATTTTGTATTTTTCAAGCAACATTATTATACCTCTACCTACCGTGCTGGTGCCAAAGGCATTATTTTCTTGCCCTGTTCGTGCGTCCATGCATGCGTCTGTCTGAACTACCTTGTGGACACCTCTATTTTTTGAAGGCCTCAATGGATTTTAACCAAACTTTCACCAATTACTCACTACTAAAGACCTATGAACTGGTACAGGTTCTGAGGTAATAGGTCAATGTTTAAGGTCACCTGAGGTCATCTTAGAACAATTTTGTGCACACCCTGTAGGCTGAACACCTGCACATGGATTTGATCCACAAGCTTTCACAAGTTTGCTCAGTACTAAATTCCCATGAACTGGTAAAGGTAAAAAATCCAGGTCACAGTTCAAGCACACACTAAAATAGTTTACAGCAGAGGCATACCAAGTAAAACATGGTATCCAGTACTGTTTTAGTTCTTTCAGTTTTAGTTCCACCCAAAACAGTTAATCACCAACTTTTGTGAGTCAGTTTGACTGAACAAATTCTGACCACACCTGTGCATGGCTTTTCATCAATCTTGGAGATACTACCCTGTACAAGTTCCAAAAAAATATTTTGGAATGTCAAGGTCAATGGTCAAGACCATTTTCAGAGCAATTTCACAACATTTTGTAGATCAAGCACTTATGACTTTTGAAACGAGTGCCGTTATTGTGGAACACTAATAGGAAAGCAATTACCCTTAAACCTGAGTGACCTTGAAAGTCAAACCCCAGTCATCTCATAAATCTTTCAAACAAGAGTTTTTTGCTTGTTTATTTATTTATTTAGCTAATTTGCTCACATCCACATGCTATAGAATATATTGTTAGACGAGCATATGAGTAACTAGAGGGGCACTTGTAGAGTGCAAGGTACCTTTGCCAGCCACAAATGCATTATTATAACTTATCCTTATTATGACTTAGTTATTAAGATGTCTTCCCCAAGTGTGTGTCAGATGAACATTTTTGCCCCATGTTTATTAAAGATTGGGATTTTTCGGGATTTCAGGGTTTTTTTTTTATTGCAACATGATCCCATGCACGGATCACTTCGACAATTTAACGGGTTCATTCGAGGCCCAGGCTCCGACCCGTCTATCAAGTTTTATAAAAATCTAATTAGTAGTCTTTGTGTAATTCTACTAACAGGAAAAAATCTATTGTTAAATATTTGTTTAAAAGCCTTTAATAAATTTTTCCTGGATCATGATCCGGATATGCTCTAAAATGTTATGGGCCCGGACACCATTCTTCCACCAAGTTTGGAGAAAATCGCATCAGTAGTTTTTGCGTACTCCTGCTAACAAACAGACAGACATTGGGGAATACATAAATTTAAAACCACTTCCCATCTAGAGCCTATTTGCTGCATCATCCATGATGGCGATGGTACCTTGAGCTCTGAGTGCCCTTTCAGTTTTGCATTTTTATTTTATTAACAAAATAATCTTGATACAAAATAACTATATCAACCCCGGTTTAGAAAAATAAATTGTATAGATATTATGTATTTTAAATGTACTGTTTAAGATTTAGAGACTTATAGACAATTGTTTTACTTTTTAATATTATTATACAGAATCAATTATGCCATTTTAAGTTTGGAAATAGGAAGAATGTATATAATCTGGATGTGCAAATAATTTTTTATGTTTGTACAGATTAATGATATGATAATTATGAAGACTAATTATCAACCCGTTTCTCGCCCATGTTTCCAGGTATGATCCTGGCCATCCTGGAGCGTTGTGGTGTGATCCCAGAAGCACTGGTTATAGATGGGCATGAGGTGGGCGCAGGGACAGTTGCGGCTGGCTGGCAGAATTTCATCACTTGTATCGAGATGTTCTTTGCTGCTATCGCACTTCGTTATGCCTTCACTTGCGACGTATACCAGGAAAAGAAGAGTCAAGCACCAGGTTGGCATGTTGCCCAGCAGACTAATTACTTTCATTGCGTTTACACTTGTGCTGTTGTTTAGAAGGGTTTGCAGGCTTCTTCAGAGGAGGCAGGCACAAAATAATGTTTCTCAGTGGGTTGGCTTGAGACAGCAGGAGTCAGGGTTCAGAGGAACTCTGTAAAATTTAGCTCTCCTCTAAGGCAGGGATAGTGCTCAAAAAAACAGGACATCTGTGGCACAGTACGTGTCATAAGAACATTTCAGTGGAGGTTTAAGATAAATTGATACCATTTTAGACACTGAAGGGTTTTTTAAGCTTTCAAATTCAGTCTTGCTGTGTGGGTGAGGAAGCAGTCAAAGAAGAAATTGCTCGATGCTTTTGGAGTGTGGGGTCTTTTCATGTCTTTTTTCATACTTCCAAGGGCTTTAAAAGCACCTTTGTTTGAAACTTCAGTCCTGTTTGCAAGGCAGTGTGCAAGGTTTAGGGATGTGCAGAAGATTTCTATTTAATATTCTCCAATCTCAGCACTAAATGACATTGTGGCCTGTGAATGTTAAGCACTTCATTAGCCCTGTATTATGATTCAGTGCATTCTGCATGAAATACAGCTCATTCTTCATTTCATTGGCCTGCCCTGTGTGGGATTGAATGCCAATATGAAATCCCAGTGGAGTTAAATGATGCCACTTTGTGTGTTACAGACTGAAAGGAAAGGATTTTTTGTTGTTGTTGCTGTTGCTATACTAGTGATAATAATAATTTAACTTTAGTTACTAGTGCTTTGCTTTAAATTCCTCTTCCTGTGGGATCACACGTACCTATGACAAAATAAAATCTGGCTAAAACCGCACCCTGGAGATAAAGCTTCAACTGGATTAATGACCTTTTCCTGCAGGGGTAAAGGTCAGAAGAAGGCACAGCTCCACAGAAGTGTGTGTGTTGGACTTGCCTATCCTTTGTCTCCTAAAGTAAACCATCATCTGTAGAAAATATTGACAGCATAATGGTTCTAAAACGCTAAAGCGGACTGGTATTGGTTCTATTTGGGACTCCCTCAGCTATTTCCAGTGGCTTCCCCTATTCAGAAACTGCCTCAGGTGCATTAGGCACCATTTGAGTGTTGAGCTATCTTAGGTTTTTGTAGAAAAGCAACAGGGGGTCAGCTGGTTTTTGTATCCAATCTAACCAGCAAGAAGTGGATTATAATATCAGTATTTTCTGAATTCCTGTGCACAAATGTAAACATTTGGCATTAAAGAAAACATTTCAAGACAAAAACATAAGCACACTGTTTGACGTAGCTTAATACCTGACTAATTTATAAATAACAGCGATCCTCTTGGGGAAAACCTCACCAATAATGGAAATAGGACTCCTGAATGCCCCTGCCCCAGATATAAAGGTAGTACTGGTTCCAGTGTGCCTATGATGGCAGCCGACATGAGACCCCCACCAGCTGAGGTATATTTCGAAAAGAAATTGCCATAATTTTCCTGAGCACCACCATAGGTCTAGTGCCCCAGCTGGCTGCAGTACAACCTATAACCCTACTGATCTCCATCAGTTGCAATGACATTTCCCATTTCCCTTTTTTGTACAGTGTAATTCGAATATGTAGTTTTCCAAATGTTATGTTCACATTTCTATTTACCCCAGAAATCAGATTTTAAAATGATGTTCTTCTGGTGGTGTAAAATAAGAAGGCATGGGTACACTTGGGAATAAACTGATTAAGAACCATGGCAAGAAGAAGCTGGCCAACATCACTACAGGGTTTGCAATCATATAGCAACTTGTTTTAACTTTTCTGTGTACAAACTATTTCAGTATTAGCAGCATTCACGCTATTGGTTTTGGCACACAAGCCGCTTGTTTATCCATGAGCACGTACACTACCATTAACAATAGGATGGGTTTCATGAAGCTGGTTAATTTATAGTGTACTATGAATGGCCACACATCCCCAATATGGAGTTATTTACTCTCTCCACACTTGGAGAGAATTCTTCATGGATGACGTTATTTACATCAGGGTCAGCAACTTTCCATTGTGATGAACGTCCTTTGTAAACACATCCATATTAATGAAATATCTCTAGCAGAAAATATTGCCTCTCTGGAGAGATGCAAGATTTGATTTAGACAAAGACATTCTGCAACTGTCGAGCCAGACTTCGATTCTTCTCTTGAGTCTGGCTCCAAATTTCACAATATAGCAGAGGTATTTTGGTGGTGTTTCTGCCGAATTGGAGGCAATAAAGCAACATTGTCCATGTTTTATACAGCCGATGAAGCAAGCCAACCGCAAGCTGAGGCTCAGTGAGTGTCCTGACCCAGACTTAACATTCTTTCACAGCACATCACTTGTTTTCTCCTGACCCTCAAACGCGCACACTCACAACACTGAAATAAAGCCGCCACCTAATCTCAGAGGTGTTAGGACTCCCTGTGCTCCACTAGAGGGCAGAAGAGAGATGATGATTGTCATTGTAGTAGATTACACCAGGCTGCTCTGAGTGACATCCTTTTATAAAGCCAGAATTCAGTTGTGCACAGAAGCAGCAAGGCTGGATTTTTTTTTTCTTTCTTTCTATACTTGATGAACTTGTCTAGCATTAGTGAAGTGAGGCAGGAGAATTCACATGAGGGAGCGCTGGGACATGGTTCAAATAGTTTTTTTTTTTTTTTTTTCAGATTCTTGCATCTGTTTTGAGAGCAGACAGGTCATAGTGTGCTCCTGGCAGAACTTGCCCACAAAAGTGAAAATAATGCATTGTAGGTAACTCAGGCATGGCTGAATCTTATGTGACTGTGAGGGCAAATAGTATTATTTTAGAAAGGTCGTATGACATGCAGACATAAATCATGTCCATTGTAGGTTTCATAATAGAAAAATGTTCATAGCATTTTGTTTCCCTTTCAGCTGAATTTGACCTGTGTATTCTTGTTTTTATGTCTGTGGGTCATCACAGTTTGTATACACAAGGCTAAATTTGCTATGGCTTTGTTTCAGTTCTTAAAGGAGAAGACAGTGTGTGTGGTATTTGTCCTTTTTTTGTCATGCCTCCTAGACCATTTAGATACCAGAGACCATGGTGACCATCATTAAGGGGGGGATCACAACTAACATGACTGGCAATTCACGGCTGTCACTTTTTATTCTTAAACTTGTCGTGCGACATTCGCAGCATCACATTTTGGTCACCTGGTTTGTGAATTCATTGCAAAAAAATTCAAACATGTTGCCAAACAAGGCTCTGACCCGGAATAGTCTCAAAATAGTCGTAATAGTCCCTTCTCGAACAGTCCACAGATGTCACAAGAAGGTCGCAAGGTTATCGTTTTGTTTGCAAATTATTTGTTTTTATTCGCAAGGAAAAGCGACAGGTTGGAGACTTCCACGCGGAAAGTTTGAGACTTGCTGACATTTGCCATGTTCCATATATTTTAAGCACACAAAACGCGAATGATTTATAACAGGAGATCGCGCGTTACTCACAAATCAGATGTAAAACTGTCACGCGACCTTGTCAAGACTTTCGCATGATATGCATATTTAAGCTGCTAAATATTTGCTTGCATGTGGAGTCACAAAACATTTTGATGCGAATTTAAAAATCAGTCGATTTTTCTGTTGCACCTCTATTGTGATCACTCCCTAAGCAACCTTGACTTAATTTAAGTGAATCAAAACATCAAAAAAAAAGACTGCACTGGCCTGACTGTGACCTTGATTGTTCCACCAGTGGGTTCTAAATCATTCATTGTCTTTCCTTTAATGCAATGGGTAGTAATTCATATGAAATGTATTTATACCTAGAGAGGTGTTTATATACCTTTTGGTTAATAGAGCAAATCAAAGACCTCTGTGTTATCCTGTTTACCCAATTTCACACACAAGCAGCATGGCAATGACATCTTGGTACTGAAATTATTCATTTAGTGAGATAAAAACATTATTCTAAAAAAAAAAAAAAAATCTAAAGGTCATAATTTGACAAAATATAGTGGAAGAGGAGAAGAAAAAAGAACAACTAAATCAAAATTCAATTAAAGTTCAAGTTAACATAAATTACCTACCAAAGGATTACCCTCCAATCCCTCCCCTTCTAGTGCCTCCTGGGGGTACCCTATCCGTGTATCTTGTGTGGATTTAAGTCCTCCTCTGTAATTAACAATGGGACTACACATTATGACCCATTTTATGATATAACACATCATTAACAGCAATAAATGATTACTTCTCCTTCTAGATAACGTCGCCTCCATGCACAGCATCTCCAGCGGACTGAAAGAGACCATCAACCCTGGAGACATGGTACAAGATGCCATCCACAACTTCTCTCCAGCCTACCAGCAGTACACGCAGCAGTCCACACAGGAGGTGGTGCAGCCGAGCCAGAACGGCAAGCAGGGCCCCACTACCAGCAAGAACCCAAAGAAGTCAGACAAAATCACCCTGATCGACACAGATGATGAGCTCTAAAAAACAGTGTGTGGGTGTTTGTGTGTATATGAATGGGTATAGGTGAGGGTGTGTGTGTGTATGTCTGTCTATGTGTGTATGGGTATAGAGTTGTGTGTGTACATAGGTGAAAGGGCAAGAACAGGTACATAGAACATCCTCCAAACGCTGACAGATTGATTCCCGACCACATAATGTGGGTTCGTTTAAAGTTACAAAATCTCAAATTGATCCGATTCGTCTCAAGCTTCCCGCTTATTAGTTCACATTAATAACGAACGTATATCCAATTCCAGCTAGTTCATTAGGTGAGAAGAAATGGATTATCAGAATTAACACTCCTTCTGCACTCCTTCTTTTCCCTGTCGAGGGTAAGCAGCAGTTTTTTGCAGTCATTACAAGTTGTCGCTGCTTAATCGCTTTACCCATCCGCACCCTGCTCTGTTTGAGCTGACCAAGTAATCCTGCTATTGTCAGGGTCCGGTGTGATTCCTGTCTGTGTTACAGAACATAAGTGTAATGGAGGTGCTCAGAAAGCTCACGCTGACTAGAGATGTCACTTCACAGAGTGCCTCTTTTGAAGTATTTTACTCAGCCCCTGGCTTCGGGCTTCTGATAAACGGAAATGTCTCTCAAAGATGCCCTGCTTCTGAAGCACCACACGTTAAACTGTTTACCCAGGCTCTTTGAAACTCTTTATATCTCCTGCATCAAGGACACATACGAACAGCTTCAGAACCTCTCACCTGATGCGTGAAGCATTGTTCTTTTTCTTTACTTTGCAGTCTGACAGATTCAGCAGTCTTCTATCCCTGAGAAGGAAGCTTTGTTTAAATTGTAAATAATTTGTATATAATTGCTTAGTTGAACAGGTGATGATGGGAAATGTAAAGGTTAATATAATGTTACTGTAATGCAAGAATTAGTTCATGCTGTACTTAATGCTGTTCACTGGTGTTGCTTCTCATTCACTTGTTTTTCCAATCTAATGTTTTTTAATCCTTTTTAAAAAATCATTATGCTGAATGGTTTGTGTCTTTTTTTTATTAATATTAATATTAAATGAACAGTATATTGCATGTCAAACCTTGATATGTTTGAGTCTGTTGAATATGATGATGAATATTTGATAATGTGCCTGTTCAATTCCGCGACAGTCCACCGAGCCTGAGGCAAATAATTGTTTTATTATATAATACATGGGAACATAAACCAAAAAACTCACTTAAAAGAGATCGTGATGGTTTATTAAAAAAAATGTATCGTGACTGACACACATGCTCCATGTACAGTGTACAAATGAGCAGGTGCATAATGGTTAGAAAAGCAGCTTTGGGACCAAAAGGGTGCTGGTTCGATTCCCGAACCGGCAGGAAAAATGTGTGGTGGTGCGGGAGTGAGCTGCACCTTCCTTCTCTCCACATTCATTGCTAAAGTGCCCTTGAGCAAGGCACCTAACCCCCAACTGCTCTCCCACTCTCCTCACCTGCTCTCTCACTTTGGATGGGTTAAATGCACAGGTCATAATTTCCCTTGCGTGACTAATACAGTTTAGCAAAATTAAAAAATCAAATAAGAGTGTGTAACGGCATGTCTCACTCTGAGTTTTAGTGTATGTGCTACATGGAAACAATAAAAAGCAAACCACAAGAAGATATTTTTTAGTAAATATTTATATATTTTAATCATCAACTCTCTTTTTCATAAAATGTACACAATTCTTTTTTTGTAAAGTTTCAGCTGGCCTCATCCCATATACACTAAATCCTTAAAAAGCCTGAGCTCCTGTTTATGTTGATTGATTCAGGACGGGGGAAAAAATTATCCAAAAGCTCACAATAAGTAAAAACGAATTGAAGGATAGATTTTCAGTCAGGGGTGGGTTTTTTTGTTCTCTTCCTACATTAGAATGTTTGTATCTGAATTCTCAGTTTGTGTTAAAGTCAGTTGAGTAACCTGCTATAATCCATCCCTGTAATAAATTCTGTGAAAGTCCAAATGAGTAAATAGACTTTAAACTCAGTTTAGACCACCACCATTTTTCCTGATCTTTGACTCAGGTGTTTATGGCATTAGCCAACAAGAACATTTTCTTATTATTATCTTCAACAAGGAGAATGTTTTTGTCAGTTTATTTATTTGTTTGTTTTGGTGACAACTTGGACAGATTTTTTTTTGGAGGGGTGGAGTCCAGCCCAGGTAACTTGGTTTTGGTGGAAAATTCTTTTACAATGTGAGATGAGATGGAAAATGTGTTATTACAGCATGCCCACCAGGTGGCAGGTAAAGTCTGTTGGGACTTTACATCTGAGCCTCCTGCTCAACAGGCAGGAACTTATCCCAGTTTCTGTAGCATAAAGCAACTAGGAGTTCATCTTCCCCTGTATGGGATGCCTGTCCATCACAGGTTACCTTCCCAGTATTTTTACTGGTACCCATTTATACTGCTGGGTGGTGAGGCACACTTTTGATCTTTTTGACCTTGACCAAGAGTCTTAGCACGGTGGTGGTCTAACTGGGATTCTAACCCACAACCTTTCAATCATGAGCCCAGCACCCTAACCTCTACACCTCCTTTTTCTTATTAATATTTTGATAAATTACTGACAGCTGTTTAATGAAGAAGCTTTATTTAAAAGTACAAAATGGACACTGCATACTATGTACAGGAATAATTTACCTTCTTATATTCAGCCAGAGTTGGGGAAAAGAGCACAAGTTTATTTGTACATGAGGGTAGGTCATTAACAGAAAGTAAATACATGTAAATGTTAATACAATAATTTAGAGGTTGAAAAAAAAAAAACATCAAAATAAATAAACTTTTCAAGTGTAATAGATATACATAGATTTCTATAATGGTGTAAAATCATGACAGGATTAATCGAAGCCTAGGTTGCTGCCTTTCTTGTCTGTAATTTACAATCGCTGTTCGGATTTATGCCTCATTAAAAAAATAATATTAAAAAAAACCTTTTAAAAAATGTTCATCTGTGTCTGATAGGCCTTTAAAACAAACCACAACCTCCTTCTTTCCTACAGTACATATACACCAAGCTCGAGTTCCGTATAGGCACTCCTGTTATCATATATTGACGTCTTCCTTTGTTATCTCTTCCTATTATCTTTTCATTCCACACGGACATCGACATGGTCGTCATCTGGAGCAGCATGCCGTATCTCTGTGTTTATAGGCAAGTGTGTTCAAGAGCACTGGGAAAAAGTTTGTGCGTTCTTGGGAAATAGCTTTGACTGACTGAGCGTGTATATAATATACTTTCAAAAAATAGATATATGTAAAATATAGAATAATTTATCCTGTTCAGCCAGAAAACGGCCATATACAGCAAACATAGAATATGAAGAATAAGAATTAAAAAAAAAAAAAAAAAAAAAAAAAAAAAGTACCCACTTAGTGAGAACAGCATCTCAAGTCATGCTTGGAGAGAAATGTTAAAAGGGGGCTTTACGGAGAGTTGCCTTTGTCCAGCAGAGAGGATCACTAATGGTTAATGTCATTTCCCAAGCAATAAGTTTTACACCTTCTATCCAAACTGGTCAACTAAAACACTGGCGACCAAGTAGGAGGATTTCCTGGCAGCTGTTCTGACTGTACTATGGCCTAATTAATAACGCCTATCCTTATGTTTAATGTTCTGATGAATGAAATATGTTCATTTCTTGGTCCATTTAAAAAAATACAAATAAAAAAAACCCACAATGCCTTGCTCATCCAGAGAAGATACACAGTGTCTTGGATTCGCCAGCATTTGTTTTTTTGTTCACAGCATTTTTGAGAGCTCACCACTAGAGGGCAGTACAAGGCACAGGCAAGGTGTGTGTGTTTTGTTTCCTTAATGGACATGATCAAATTGAATTGGAATTCATGAAGAGGAACTGATAGTAGAAGTAAATGGGGAAATAAACATTTTTTTATGGAATAGGAAGTGAAAAACAGTAGGCAGAGTGTTGGGGAATTTCAAGGGTATTTTTTTTTCTTAAATGTTCATGATCCAAAACTAGAAGTAAAGGTGTGGGGGTTGAAAATGTCCATTTAAGTGCATGTGTCTAGAGATTGTTTGAAATGGTATCAAACCATCATCACAGCAAGGTCTTGCCAAAAAACAACAACAAAAAAACCCATTAAATACTGAACCTGACACCTGCAGTACAATAATGTGACTACTAAATCCAGAAAAGCATCTAACAGGCAAGAGCACAGGATAATAAAGACTGATATGTTCACTAATTAGACATGTGCTCATTGGTAAGCAGAATGGCAATCGTCAAACAACTTCGATCATAGAGTGGGGGGAAAAAAAAATTAATCTGAAGTTTATACTACTCCCAAGATATGCAGGACAGGTCATGCCCTAGACTGTATAAAATACAAAGAATCAACAGAAAATAACAAATCTAAGTAGCACTAGGATATGAAAAGGACATAAAAACCAACAAGAAAAGATACATAAAATAAGTATGCCAAAAGCACAGCAGTAGGCCACAGTGTCTGGGCCAATGGCAGCCTACACAGCAGCACAGGTTTCCCCTAACCGTCTTGTCAGGGAAGAAGGAACAGTCATGGTCACTCAGGTAAAGAGATCATCCTGATTGCATGTGATTCAACTCACATCAGGTCAGTTTAGTCTCGAAGAAATCAATCAGGAGAACAGGAATTTACATTTAAAAGGACGCCAACACATCAAGGCATGTCAAATACTGTATGTCAACATTACGATCTATCTTTTACCAAGAGCCTGTCTCACATTAACTAAGATTCATAAACATTTATAGGTGGAGTCATCGATTCTGGAGAAAGTTTGTTAATAATTGAATTTCACAGCCACCTCCTTTTAGTGCTCCTTCAGAAGCTCTGCCTCCATGGGCATTAACTGTTTTCCCCCCAGACTACTTTTATGTATTAACCCTTATATACATCACTAGTGCTAGTGTATATTTTGCGGGGCAAAAGCAAACACTAATAAAAAGGTTGTCAAATAACATCTATATGGCTTATGATGGTCCGACAAAACTCGTCAAGGATACGGGTGGTGGTATCACATATCAGTTTCATCAGTTATGAAAAGTTAATGAATTTTTTAAATATTCTGTCGATTTCATTGATAAAGTGAATAAAAAATGATGCCTCAAGTGTTTTTCTAACACCTGGATGCCTTAACTTATCCACACTGACAATATCTTGAAAGCTGGCCTGAACCTCTGTAACATGGGGGGCACCACGCATGTGCAGACCCGAGAGTTCACGAAGGTATGTTACTCTAAAACGTGCATGCTGCGGTTGACTAAGGCATGGTTTAATGTGTTCAGGGCTCATGCAAGTGTAAGGCAACTGATTTCCTTAACCAAGGACATCCCCATCTCCCTTCCAGCCAATTAAACAGCAAAGATGCATTTGTTCTGTACATGATCTCAAACATCTATTGCTGATTGGTTGGAATAGTGTTGTGTAGCTCATAATAAGCCACTTACTTTGTAATTAGCTTTTCCTTGTAAAGAGCTAGGACTGTATATGAGCACATAATGCACAGTTAGCAGCCCATTTCTGAATTTGATTTATGTCTTTTTTTTTTATTAAATTAGAATCGATGACTGCACCATTAATAGGGGATTACCAACACCGGTAGTGCCACTTTGTGTGACATAACAGTAGGAATGCTTTCTAAACGGACGGAATTCTCAGTGTGAATCCTGAAGTCGAGATCCTCAGTTCATTCATATATTTTTTTATTTGTGAGGCGATAGCGAATCTGTAATATACAGCGAATAATGGACTTCTGCATTACTTCTGCCAAGACAGCTCACGTCTTTACATCCAATATGGATTACATTCCATTCGTTATGGCGCTGAAGAGGGAAAGAAATGTGGGGAAGCAGGTGCTTTTTTTTTTCTTTTTTTACTGACTCGTTAAAGGGACATGCAGGAAAATTAAAAATGCCTTCAAGCGGAAAAAAACCTCTTGCTAAAGTTTTGCCAGGAGCGGCACGGTGGTGCAGTGGTCAGCATATCCACTACACAGCAAGGAGGCCTGGGTTGGATTCCCGGGCTCTGGTGTTTCTGTGTGTAGTTTGCATGTTCTCCCCGTGCTTGTGTGGGTTTCTTCCGAGTTCTCCGGTTTCCTCCCACAGTCCAAAAGCATGCACATTAAGCTAACTGGCTGTTCCAACTCACCCATAGAAGTGAGTGTGAATGGTTGTATGTGTGTTGGCCCTCCAATGGTCGGGCGATCTGTTCAGGGTGTACCCCACCTTCACCCAGAGTTGGCTGAGATGGGCGCCAGCCTCCCCACGACCCTAATATGATTAAGCGGCTTAGAATATTAATGAATGAATGACGTTTAGTGAGATCTCCCAAAATGTTTGAAAAGAAAATCTGTTGGGGGGGGGGGGGGGGGGGGGGGGGGGGGGGGGGGGGTTCTTATTACTTTTCTCCATATTACTTTCTGGACTTTGTAGTTTTTTTAAAGGTAAGTAACAATATAAGAAATGTGTCCTTTAGCAGATATTACTGGGGAAGAGAAGTTAGTGAAGGGGTGTGTTTACAACAGGGATATTATAATAGTAGTCAGTGTAACTGACAAGTGCCTTCTTTAACATAATAGTAAAGCCTATGGTTTCATTTTCCTGAATATTCCTATAATTGTAATCTGCAACTGCTTTTATAATATTAAACTGTAATTTAACAGTAAAGTTACTGTATAAGTGCTTATCAAATATCCTTAGGTTGCTGAGTACGTGTCACTTGCTGGTTTTTTCCTACAGCTTGTTCCATTTGTTTCCTCATTGTCTGTGAATGCACAAGAATGTGTGTATAAAAAAAAAATAAAAAAAATCATATGGCTTTAGGACTTTGCTGGCTTACCAGCAGTTTCTGAGACCCATCAACCACGTGGCAGATTTTAACCAGGGCCCTTAATCACATTAGTCCTGGAATCCTATATGCATAAGCATAATCCATATACGGCATAAAAAGCTGAAGACAAAAAGTGTTCAAATATATTGTATGTCAACTGTCGCAAGTATAAGCAACAAGTTGTTTTGTTTTATACATCAAACGTCTACAAAAACAAGCACAGTAAGAAGAATATACTGCGAATGGTGTTCTACGTTGATCGATAATATACGTTTTCACTCTATGATGTAGAATGTAAGATACCACAGGCATCAGCGCATTCACAGACTGCCATTGCAGGTTCAATCAAGTAACTTACATCCCCGTGCAAGTCTCATCTCTGCTAAGTCTCAGTCTGAGTTGGAGGAAAAAAAGGGCAAGAAGGCCAGCGCGTCCTGCCGATGCTGGAGCCGGAGCTTTAGAGCACAGTGCACAGACAACGTAGACACTTTTGTTTGAGATTGAGTGTGAGATAGATACAGAGAAAAAAATAAAATAAAAGGAGAGAGAAATAATGGCAGTCTGCCTCCCCATCCCACCCCGTTCAGTCTGATCACTGAGTCTACTCCGTAGAGTATGAGGCTGGGAAAGTGTGGAACCAGTTTGGACCAGACAGGAGAATTCCTCCCCTTCCTTCGATCTATGATGGAGCTGAACATGGAGGAGACGGAGAGCCGTGATTAGCTGACTTGACAATGGTGATGACAGAGGTTGTGGCTACCTTGGTGGGTGTAAGTGGGCCACACGCAACGGTACGAGCGAAGCACTGCAGTGCCTCATACTTGGCCCGCAGAGCGTCCAGCTCCAGGCGCATACTGGCGTTCTCACGGGCAAGCTTTTCCACTTCTTGCTGCAGTTGGGATTTCTGCCGCTCGAGCTCCTCCTTTTGCGTGACGCGTTTGATGCGGCAGCTTGCCGCGTAGCCACGGTTCTTGAGTGTACGTCGTCGCTGCTTTAGCCGCACCACATCCTCCTTAGTGAGGCCACGCAGGTGCTGGTTGAGTTCACGCACCGACATGGCCACCAACTCATCGTCACTCAGCGCCGGTGCATTCTCACCTGCCTCCTTCTTCACCTGCATCAGGAGCAGCAGAACAGATCACAGCTACAGATCAACATTACACCTACTCCTAAATGGACAGCATGTAACATTACTGTATAATATTTCATAGTATATATAAGAAATATTATGTCCAGTGACAAACTGTTGTGGTGTAGAAGGAACTCAAACACCACTGAAATGTACTGTTATTGAAAATGTGGCAGAATAGTGCTGTGGTAATAATATATTTTAATCCTTCCTTATTGCATTTTAAAGGTGTGATGGTCAACACTGCCATAGTCATATAAACAAATTTCCTCAGATTATTTAGTATAATAGTAGTAGAAGTTGAAATAGCTACAAGTGTTGCGGTATATTATATATATATATATATATATATATATATTTTTTTTTTTTTTTTTTTTTTTTAAACAGTTATTTTCTCTGGAAATAACCTAAAGGGGAATTAAACACAAACTTAAGTTTTCATACACTGTATATATGTCTTTGTGCATTAAAACATATTACAGGTATTACAACCTTCTTTGTGGGGAAATAAAAGATTAATAAATCATCGCACAGTGGGGTACCATTGTACTGCTAAAAGTGGGCTGGAAGTAACATCAAATAAACAGTTAACATGGCAGGGTTGTGCACTAAATGTACTGAGATAGATATATATACACATATACACACACACACAGCCATGGAAAAAATTAAGAGACCATCTTTTAAGAGAACATCCAATAAAAGTGATCTAATTTTTTCCATGGCTTATTACTGTATATGCCTAGCCGTTGTATATTAATGTAATGTGATATGTGTAGATGCACCTGGCTTTATTTTATTCAAAAGTTTAGGTCTGATTTGTAAGTTTAATATCTGTATACTGTTATGTT